>JBBPSC010000289.1:0-21889 GCA_038093395.1 Baorangia bicolor
AGGGCCATTGCAATAGAGTCAGTGGTAGTCCCACCACCAGTTATCATACAGGCATTACAAGAACACCTTCTCTCTGCACCCATCCAATCATCCTCAGGCAACTCCAACATCACTCCAGGGGTTGACATCCCAACTACTCTCCTCACTTATATCAACGAGCAGCCAGGTCCTCACCCTTCTTTTCATCACATCCAGGAGGGTACCACCTCCAAGCCCTGAGGACAAATTGTCCTCAACCTTAAGATGCACATCCTCTCTTGCGAGACACCATCACTTGAGGCCCCAGTTGACGATTGGAGGAACTTCATCAAAAGGTGCCAAAAGGTCTGCCCAGTAGGCAACTGTGGAGGACTCCACAAAATGTTCCCCAGCACTGTAGGAACAAATGTCTACCCTAATAATGAGGACTCAGACCTCAACCTCCCTGTGCATCTATTGATGTATGAGTTCCTAATAGTGCCTCACTCCAATACCACATACTAGCCACAAAAGGATGGTATGGATATGAGGCCTCATACATCTCCTCCTTGTACCTGGTTGGTACACTACCCTACTCAATTGGACAGGAGCAACACCACTCAAGAACAGCTCCATGTCCTGGTTGGGCCAATTTGACAACCAGGCAACAATGACAGACATTGTGGCATACATTGCCACAAATGGTGTCTCAGTCCATGACATCAATGATGCCATTCAATGGGCTTGCACTGCCACCCAGGAGATCACAATTAGGATCAAGGAATCAGGGGAGTTCAGCAACCTCACAACTGGTGCCCTATATGGGCTAATCAAACAGGACCTTATGGTTCCCTGTGTCAACAGTTCCCTCAATTGCACAAGGGAATGGTATGAATGTGAGGCATAGGCCAAAAAGGTTGTGCTGGAGGATATTCCTCCTCTCAAGATAAGCACAAAGGTGCAAATGGAAAACTATGTCTTCCAGCATTTCAGCAAGGCTGCAGTCACATATGACCTAATCCCCCTGCCCACCAGGAAGAGTCTCACTGGCTCACACTCCGAGCCTGGAGAGGAGGGTGAACTCCCTAATAGTCCATTGGCAATGTAAGGAGACATAGGCATGGAGGGTTACTCCTCCTTAATTACATTCATCGGTTTCCTTGTGGGCGCAACCCCACCTGCTTGTTGACAAACACTCAGGGCATAACCCCCATATATCTAGTACAATTTCTCTGCTTGATTGTCACTATATCTTTTTCTTTTATACTATCTACATCCTCTTCTCCTTTTTCCTATCTATATTACTGCTTTTATTCTGCTATAGAATTTATACAAGCCATTAACATCTCTAAACAGGGAGGGTGTGAGGGGCTGATAGTGCCCTGTATTAGTCAGCATAGATCAACTACGGATCAACAGTGCATGTGACAGTAGTAATCACATGCACCTAATAATTATTGTATAAGAAACAAGGGCCATTCTGACAACAGCCCTCAACTTACCTTACATTACTCTACATATCATTGGCAAATCAAACACAGTTCACTTCGCCTGTGTGATCTTGAGTGATAAGGTAAACCACCATTTACATATTAGCAAGCTAGGGGGGTTTGATAGCAACACATACTCACCACTGCCATCAGGACTGTAAAACCAATGAGTACACTTGTCACAAAAGTAAGTCAGCTCTGGCTGCCCCTCAATGCACATGCACTGGTTGCAAGCCTGAACAAGTTCACTGAAACGATCCTTGTGGTCTCCAGAGTGGGTGAGAACAAGGTACTCTTGCTGCTCTGTTGCATCTTCAAGTAGATAGTAAAGGAGAAATGCTGACCATACATGTTCCATCAAAAGTGAAAATCCAAAGGACCAACCTGGCAGTGGCTCATTGGACTTGGCCATCGATGTAACGGCTGTGGGAACCATAGAGAGTTGCCTATGGACATGGAATGGCAAACCCTAAACCTAGATGTGGAGAGGAGCATGGAGACAATGGAATGTGTAACATGGAAGAGGGTACTCACGACTGTATGGAGTGACTTGGAGTCTAATGTACTAGCTGTTAGCGAGGTTTGAAGACTTGCCAAAGGATTTATGGTTCTGTTGAACATGCTCAAGCGTAAGAGACAGAAGTCCTAAGCTAGAGAAGAATTGACTGGTGATTCCACTACTAGCTTCAGGTTTATATAGTGGAAATAACAGACTACATGTGTACTACATGAGGTATGACGTCGTGATGACATCGTGATCTAGAGTAGTCTAGCTACTATAAACATGTCTAAGGTGAGGAGATAGAAATGGAATGACATAGGACTGAGAACATAGGGCGCAGGGTAGAGATACAGGCAGCCACCTATGTGGGAAAGTATAGATAAGATGAGATAGATGTGTGATCGTAAGTGCTGAAGATGGATGATGAAGAGATAAGATAGACATGCGCTTACAGGTATGTGAGTAAAGAAGTAAACGACTAGGAAAAATAAAGGGGTAAGTCCATAATCGTGAGGACAAGAGAAAAAGAGAAAAATGCCAGTTTTGGCTGCTTTTATCGTTTCACTACTCCCTTCTTAGCATTTGATGTCCCAGCAAACTATGGTAATTCCTGATCCGGAGCTTGAGGTGTAACGAATGGAGTCAATATCGCAGAGAGTGACAGAGAGGGTGATGTGATAGGGGGATGTCTGCGACAGTGACCAGGGGACAGCATCTGCAAGGTGGGAGTGGCATTGAGAATAGTGATGAAGAGGTATGTGGGAGCGGCAATGGGGTTGGCATGGGACATGGTGTAGATAGTGATGGAGTTGCTGTAGGAGTTTGCTTGGGGAATATTGAGAACGTACACAAGGCACCCTTAAATAGATGTAGGCATCCTGGTTTGATGCCGTCGTGGGTGTCAAGTGACGGAGGAGGAGGTGAAGGGAAAGATGACTCCCTTCTTAGAGTCGAAGGTGCTGGTTTCGGGGTCATGTGGAATTCTGACTTGAGCACTTCCAAGGGAATGAGGATTGGGGATACAATCTTCAGGTTTACGAACATGGCCGGCAGGTCGACTAGTCCGAGGACTGAGTCTGGTGGTTGTGGGCCATGTTCCAGAGCTTTACCAAGGAGCAAAGATCCTGCGTGATATACCGAAGCATTGCAACACCAATCGTAAAAGTCACTCACAATCTGGATACCCTTTTCCTTGTTCTCATTGGTAACACTGCATGGTGCACGGCGCTCGAGACTTGGGTTCCAGCCAAGTATGTGGACGATGAGAGGGTCAAGGCATTCTAAGCCTGCCATGAGAGCATTGACCTGGTGAGTGAGGTCTCCTAGCTTGCATCTATCCAAGACAGGCATGGAGGAGAGAGCGTTGACCTTCCTCTCAAGAGAAGATGTACGCTTGGTCAGAGCATCAACCTTCTTCATCAGCCTAACTAACGAATCGAGTAGAAGAGGAGACTCACTAGTGGTGGGGGATGCAGCTTTTGATTTTGTCAGAGCTGGCTTCACGAACCAACATTTCTCGCCAATGTGCCCATCGCACTGGCAACAGTAACACCGAAGCTTCTTGGGACACTTGCATTGGAGGTGACCTTCCTTTCCGCAGTTGAAACAACAGCAGCACACTTTCACGATGTGGGATCGCAAACCACAAACTCTGCAATGTACCTTGGCGGGTACATCACGTAAGGGAGCAGGAGTAGAGAACCACTTGCTTGGTAGGTGAATGGTGAAGGGAGATGGCGATGCGAACGTGAATGCAGGCTCACTCTCAAAGAGAGACATGACGCGCAGGATGGATGAGTAAATGTGATCTTCAAGGGGTTCTCCTCCCTTGAGCCTTCTGATGGTACGTAAAGACCTCTTAGGTCGTTGTCTGGCAAGCTACGCTAACCATGACTTCTTTGATTGCTGAGGTGCTTCCTCCAGCTATTCTGACACTTTCCTTTTAAGTGTAGATGATCCCTCCTCCTTATCACCGAGTTGCAGTTGTTCTTTGACGATTTCCCGTAAGAAACGATCTATATCTGATGGGACTCCTTGGTGCTGACAGATATCTGCTGGTGCCAATGTATCATTGTTGGGATCTGTTGACCTCTCTTTGTAAGGCTCTGCCTCTGTAGATTGGTATGATGGAAGCTCTGATTCACTCCTCTTTCATCTGAAGGGGTCTAGGACGCCTGATGTGGTGGCGACATGGATTGCTTCGTTGGTGTCCTTGTCTGAGGCAAAGTGAAAATCTGAAAGTCTTAAGTTGGCTGCTAATATAGCCAAACCAATGCTTGAGGGGGTTGCGAAACGTGGTGGACTAATCACACCCTGTAACCTTACCAGTTCCACTGGCGAAGGAGATCTAATGTTACAGTTTTCTTTCTTGCTTCGTCTCGTCTTCTTGTCATACATTGTTCCCTTACTCGTACTTGGCGCGGTCAGTCAGCTTCTATTTCTTCCGCTCTTCTAATCATCCTTGCTGACCCTTCCGACTTTACTCTTGTTTCTCTCTTACCTTGAACACCTTTCCTTGGACTTACCTATCTTCTTGCCATTTCTTTTACAATGGCCTGTGTCCCCAAAACCTTCCATCCTATTCTCTCTCTTTCGTTTCCTTATGAGGAGCTTGGTCCGTGCACATTTATAGTCCTTATATAAACCTACACTGCTCCATTTGTACTTCTCCATTCTTGATCTACACAATACAAGCATACCCTCTCGAATCACCTGGAAGTCTAGCTTCCTCTCTTAGCCTTGGCCCTCGTCCCCCAGCATGACTTATCGTCGACACCGCTCTCCTTGTCCAAAGACCTAGTAACTCTAGGCATCCTAGTCCAAGCCCCAGCCCCCCCCCTGGGCATCCTCATCTGTCTCATTAGAGACTCCCTCATCCCTCGTACCTCGTTATCCCTGCAGCTCCTCAGACGTCAGTCTCTTCATGAGCATCGCCTGTGGAGTATCCTTGTTGAACGAGCTTTCTTTGGTATGCTTCGCGTAACATCTAACTACCCACTGTTCTTCTTGTTCTGCTGCCCACGCGTCAATGTCGATTACTTCTGATGGATGCGGGATATGGGCTGCTCTGCACTCAGCGCTGAGACGTCTTATGTCAGCAATGTAGCGTTCTATGGTAATGCTGGGCCAATTAGAGAGGGTTCGGTGAAAGTCAATCAGCACTGCTCTACTTGTGAGTGAGTGTTGCAATTCTTCGTGGAATGACACACTTGTGAGAAGATATGCCAAGCTGGATGTAGTGCGAGGTTGGATGAAGTAAGAGTCTAGTTCTAATGAAACAACCCAAAAGACTATAAGTCCCAAGGTCACACTAAAACAGTTAGACTTGTGGAAAGTGGAAGAGGAGGAGGCTACTCTGATCTTTGTGGGGAAAAGACCAAGAGAACTAGACTGGAGTTCTCTGGCCGTTGTATTGGGGTTTATATACTACATGGATGTGTACACCTGTGTACATCTAATCTACGATATAGGAGTAGCATGTGCATAAAGCATGGTGTGGCAACATAGCCATAGGATGGAACTGAAGCATAACATGAGGACCACATGAGGATGTGGCAGAATGGAAGAACAGAAGCATGGCATGTGTACAACACATGTAGAACAGAAACATAGCTTGCACGGTGAAGAAGTGAAAGGGTGAAACCGTGCTAGGCGTAAGGGGATCTTAGATCCAGTAGAAGTGAGCGTCCGTTGTGCAGAAAGTTTCTAAGTCCAAAAGATTAGATAAAGTGTTCACGATAATTAGACAATTAGATCTGATAAGATCACATGATGCAATAAGATAAGATCAAAAGATAAGATAAAGGAGAAAAATGTTAGACCCGTAACAATTGATGTGTTGTAAAAGTTGGCACAGGCTGTGGCAAAGGTCCTTTGGCACATCAAATTACTGAATGAAGGCAAATAGAAAGAAACTGCATGAACCAATGGTCCATCAACACCAACCACATCTCAATTACTTGGCACTCCATGAAGTGATATTCATTGATCTGGACAACATCAGGGATGCCATCATAGTAAGTATGCTTGCCCTTGAAGACCTTGAAGTTGTGGTGATAATTGATGTTGCATGTTATTGGATCATCAATCCTTGTATGGGCATGTACAATGATTCACACATGTACCTTTGCAGGACAAGTGGACTGAATAGACAGGGAGTGGACCATTAGTGACTGTATACAAAATGCATTGCCATTGCTGTGCACACATCATGCACATGCCTTTGAGCATATGAGGACAGGATGTGGTCAAACAGTACTGGTTGGGTGGATAGAAGGTTCGTGCAGCTGCAAAAAAAAGATATCAGTACTGACCCTGGGCATGAAAAACAGTGTGGACACACTAAAGCCATGTGAGATACCATGCTGATTGAATATGGAGAGAGGCACATTGAGGAGAGACATAATTGATTCACCATGCCATGCTAAATACCTGAATGTTGACCAAGAGTCAACAATGGTATTGATGGGAAGGCCACATGTATGTGAGAGGAAGAGCTGAACAGAATGTGGAAGAATGTTGGGTGTTGCTGAAGGCAATAGATTAGACAGTTGAATGAGAAGGATGTCATTCTTGATGGCAGTGGCAGTTGCAAGAAACAGTAGAAAATCATAGAAAGGGATTGATTTTATTGAAGGATGGGCTGTAATGATGGTTGCAAGTGTTGCTAAGTCCATGATTTGCCCCCCTGAAGATGATATGAGAGAAAAGTGGAGCAGATTAGGTGAATTGGTATGGTGGTGCAGCAAAACAGCAGGGGTGGGGCATGATGTGGGGCAGGATGTGACAACTGGCATGTAAGTATGGTTGAATATTATTGAATCTCTGCCCAAACTCATTTGAGTCATGTGAGGGCATTTTGGCACGTGAGGCGTGCTATTTGGACCGCTTGGAGACTTAGAGTTTTGGAAAGGCCAATTCCGAGACTTTTTGCAATTCCGCGACTTTTTGAATTTTCGACAGATTCACGTGACTTTTGGAAAGTGCCTTCGGGTGTTGCTCCTCACATGCAGGCCTCACACTCGAAGCGGAGATGGGAAGGAGCCTGGCTCGAGCCTGGCATCGATCATAGTTCCAGCTATGGGAGAAACCTTGCAAGCAAGGTGATTAAACAAGAACAAGCTCTACAAATGGTATACACCACTGCAGCAACAATCTATGCTATCAATGCAAGCAAAAGGAATGCCAAACATAGTTTCACCACCGGTCTCTTCCATTACCGTTACCATAGCTATCATGTCCCCCACCTCCATACCGTGAACCCCCTCCACCACCGCCACCTCGCCCGCGGCCACCACCATAACGGCCTAAATGATTAAGTTCAATATAAAGAATTGGTTCAACGAGAAGGCACACACTTCGACCGCCCCCTCCGCTGTACATTGCCATCTCCTCTAACTGAGGGGGTACATGGGCCTTCGCTTCTCGCAAGATGCTGATAAGTTCCCGAGCCGACTTCGAATTGTCGGTGGTAAAATATGTGTACGATGTGCCCTTCATACCCGCACGCTAGCGATGTGTTAGTTACAGTGAAAACGGATACAAGATACAGCCTACCCCTGTGCGGCCAATACGGTGGATATAATCTTCACAATTGTTCGGAAAATCATAGTTCTGAAAACATGTCAGTGACACAATAAGGTTATGGGCGAGGAACTTACGATGACATAGCCAACATCCTTCACATCTTGGTGCAGACCAGAGGATCAAGTCAATGGTGGAGGGGGCGGCGAGGAAGGCGACGACGAAAAACCAATTAAATGGACATGAAGCACATACAACATTAATAAATAAACCGCGCAAAGGATACAAGCGCTTCTGTGGACAGGACACAGCGGCAGACGACACCGCAGGCTGACACCACAGGGATAGAAACATCGCGGGGACAATAGACGACTGGGAAACCTCTAGAAGACAGCTTGGGAGCCAAGTTCCCGTTTCGAGGCCTATGTCCTGTGGGTGGTAATAACGAGCAGCAAGTTGGAAAGGAGGACCTCCCGTTAGCAATTTACCCATGCCCTCGATAAGAGAAGCATTCGAAATTACTGCCAAACCTTGCAGGTTGCTCGCGTTCACACGCGCGTAGTCCCGGTCGGAGCGCTTGGGGAAAAGAAAAACGTACCTAGACCACGCGAAGCAACATCCGTGGCGATCAAAATTGGAGAACGGCCTGCTTTGAATTCCCCCAGAACCCAATCACGCTCGCGCCTAAAAAGAGTCGGCTTGATCCTAACTCAGATAGCGGACACGACTCACTGTTCCTTGTCTCCATGTATCGCCAAAGCGGGCCAACCATCTTGTCTCAAATATTTCGTGATGTCGTCAGCAACTCTTTTGGTCCCTACGAAGATCAGGACTTTGGCATTTTCAGAGCTGATTTGATCCAGGTGCTTGATCAGTTTCGCCCGCTTCTCGAAATCGCTGCAGACCTCAACGATTTGCTGGATGTTGTGATTAGCGGTCAACTCCATGGAACCAATGTTGACTTGGATCATATCCTTCAAGAAGTCCTGCACAAATCATTCTGTCAGTAACGACGACACCTATTCAAATAAATGAGCATATACATTTGCCAACTTTTGCACATCTTTCGGCCACGTCGCACTGAACATCAGAGTTTGACGATCTGGGCGGATTTGGGAAACAATCTTCCTGATCTGAGGCTCGAAGCCCATGTCAAGCATGCGATCGGCCTCGTCCATCACCAGATAAGTGACGCGCCGAAGATTCGTCTTCTGTGTTTCAAGCATGTCGATAAGACGACCAGGAGTTGCAATTACGACCTCGACCCCACGTTGCAAATCACGAATCTGAGGTCCCTTGGGAGCGCCTCCGTAGATGGCAGTGTTGCGGATGCGTGAACTTGCCCTACAACAGTTATCATATGTGAATCAGATACAACTATTGTTGCATTACTTACCCGAACTTTGTACATTCTTGTTGAATTTGCACTGCAAGTTCACGAGTGGGAGCCAACACAAGGGCGATGGGCCCATCGCCAGGGGCCAACAAAGGTTGCCTACATGGATGAGCAAAAGTCGACAACCCGGTATTGTATACTCACGCATTGATGTGGAGCATGGCTGGGAGAGCAAAAGAGATCGTCTTTCCACTTCCAGTCTGTGCAATTGCAACGACATCTCTACCGCTTAATGCCATTGGCCATGCCTGGCACTGGATGGGCGTTGGCATAGTAAAGCCTTGGGCACGAATGGAAGCCATGATATACTCCGGGAAACCAGCTTCGTCGAAGGCGCGTACGGGTCTCGGGACACCACGCCCTTGAACCTTGAAAAGACGATTAACAAAACACGCCACCAGTTTCTTAACGTGCACTCCTACCTTGATGTCTTTGCTGCGCCTGAACTCTTCGACCTCTCGCTCGGTGAGAGCTGAAATCCGTTTATCTTCCACGTAGAAATTCTTCTCGAAACGTTCCAGCTTCTGCGAGGACCAATCGATGGAGCGTAAACCACCTCCTAAATTACCCATTCGATCGTCGTGTCCCCCCCAGTTCCCACCACCATGACTGCTGTATCCTCCACCATACCCACCTCCATAGCCGCCACCATAACCACCACCGTAACCATTACTGTGACTCTGGGGGTCCCGGGAATGAGTAAGATACTTACCAAAGAAATTTTTGCGACGCACCATTGTTCAGATAATTCTAGAAGAGTAGTCAAGCTGACCAGGTGCAGAAACAACAAGTGCTGTGATGAAGTCGTGGTGCAAGTTAGGTCTGACAGAGCCACTTGAAGAAAAAGTGGATAAATATATATAATCAAATTATATAATCAAAATCGTTATGTAATTCACTCTGCCCTTTGGATGGTAGGTACGACTCACGGTACTGTCATGTAGGGTCTGGGTATAATAATTGCAAAACATACATGAGGTTATCACATTCATACTACCTTTCCAGACATATTAAGATGACGCGGGACATACAGGTATTAGTGATATACAGACAGGATCGGAACATGACCTCACATAACCGTGCATGGTTTGCGAAATCGGGTCGGTCTCTTGGATGAAGGATCGTCAGGATACCGTGCAAGCATTTGCTTCACAAGGTCTTGAAACACATCGGAAATGTGCCAGTTACGCTTGGCGGACGTCTCGTAGAAGGGAATACCCCAGCGCGCCACCAGAGACTGAATCGTGGTGCGAGAAACTTCTCGTTCAACGACTAAATCTAACTTGGTGCCGACAACGACGATAGGAAGGGTCTAGATAGCATCAAATTTAATATCTCGAGTACGGAGCCAAGGTGGAAGAATTAGTTACAGTGTCGCCACCCTTTACACGATAGATCTGCTGGCGGAGATTATCCACCTCACGAAGGCTCGCTTCTTGAGTAAGACTTGGGGACAGATAAGTAGTAAAATAAAACAGAAAATAATGATGATACCTGAAAACCAAAACAAAGCCCTGGCCAGACTAACAAACCATGAAATATGGGCATGAGTAATCTGCCTGCTTCAACGAAGAGATTCACTACCTTGATGTAGAGTTCATTAAGTGCGGTAAATTGTTCGGCCCCTGCAGTGTCCAGCACTTCGAGCTGGGCGATAAGTATAAGAACAAGATTCTCATGGAAGGTCGGATCTGGTTGGGGTAAAACACACACGAGCTTACCGAAGCCTTGTCGCCATCAACGTCGACTGTACGTCTGTAAGCTTCTATACTGGTTGTTAGTGGAGACACAAGAGTGGAGGACTATGGCAAAAGCTACCTTCTATTGTTGGGTCATAGTTCTCGAGAAAGACATCTTGCACGAATCGCACTGTTAAAGCTGACTTCCCAACCCCACCAGCTAGTTCAAGAGGTTATAGCTTGCTACCGACGGACAAAGCAACTGATGTACCCACCACCAAGGACAACAACGTTGAAATGTCTCATGTCGCGCGACATTGATTCAGATGGACGAGTATTGGATGGGAGAATAAATGGAGAAGGGCAGCCAGGTGTGGGAAGTATGCAAGAGAACAAGCAGTGTCACGCACGAATGTGGCCTTGATTTAGAGTCCCCACTAGGCAATAGCGAAGGCGGCTAAGCGTTCACAGTACTTGACAAGCAAGATGACGATGACCAAACTGACCTAAGTCCCAGGCAGACTATCGATATCTTGAGGTCCGGAGAGACGTATGGGGCTGGTCGCTTAGTAGATTGGCGTAAAAGGCTCGAGAGCCCTCGATTGAAGGGTTCCCCAAGGCAAAAATCGAATTATGGAAGACACTTGCTACTAGTCCTACCAATTCGGAGGTGCTGGTGATCAAGCGCTCAAGCATTCAGCAGGAAATTTCGTTCGGTTGTGCCGACCTTCAATGACTACGTTATTATGTAATAAATCGACACTAACAAACATGCCTCGACAAGAGTCCGAACCGGTTCAAGTCCGTCACGGTCACTCTATGCCTCGTCCCCGCGTCTTCTTCGACTTTTGCATCGGTTCTGATCCTGCGGGAAGGTGTGATATCTCTATAGCCAGCATGTGAGATATACTCACACTGTTCCAGAGTCATCTTTGAACTATTCAACGATACAGCCCCAAAGACTGCAGAAAAGTAAGCTGCTCTCACTGATGCGGCTCAAACTTCCAGAGATGAATTAGAACTGAGGATATTGCAGCTTCAGAGCACTATGCACAGGGGAAAAGGGATTATCGGTTGTCTCGGAGCGTCCACTATATTACAAGAATAGTATCATCCACCGGTCTATCGACAATTTCATGATTCAAGGAGGAGGTCTGTCTTTAGCTACAGCCGTGTTACTCGCTACTTATTGTTACCACAGACTTCACGAAGCATAACGGCACAGGAGGGGAATCTATCTATGGTGGCCACTTTCCTGACGAGGATCTTTCTAGGCCCCTTGACTTGGAAGGGTGTGTCTCGAGCATCATTTCTCCAACACAGTGACCCTTTGGCCTGATATTTGAATTATTCTAGACTGTTGTGCATGGCTAATCGGGGGCCCGATACCAACGGATCACAATTTTTCATTACCCTGCGGGAGTGCCCCCACTTGAACGGTAAGCTTTTTAATCCTAGTTCGTCTCCATATCACTAAAGAACATCAGGTAAACACGTCGTGTTTGGAAAGGTGATCAGGGGTTATGAAGATGTGGTTAAAAAGCTAGCGCAAGTACCCGTAGATGCAAGGGATCGACCGCAAACACCGATTGTAATCTCAAATTGTGGTGAACTGGAGCTGAGAAAGCCAAAGCTGGAGCAAACAAAACGTATGTTTACCGTTTCTTTCAACCAGTCATATCACGTCTTACTCGGTTTTACGCAGGAGAAAGTGCCAGAAATCGCAAGCGCCACGATCGTCGCTCCCGATCACATAGTGCAGACCGCGAGGGTCCCCGCAAGAAGTCGAAAATGCAGATTTCCAAACCAGAACCCCAACCCGAGGACTCTCAAAGGTCGGGGGGAAACATCATTCCACAAGAGACAGAGGAAGAATATGATGCGCGTCTAGAACGTGAAGAACAAGAGCGAATGGCGAAAGCTAAACGCAAAGAGTTGGAGCGCATGCAGCTCATACATGAGAACACAAATTCAACGCAAGGCGTCCGTTTCAAAGGTGTGCTGATTGGATATCCTTTTGGCGTGCAACCCAACACTCAACATTTCCCCATTGCCTTGTAGGCCGTGGACGCATGAAATTTGTTGATCCAGAGCTACATTACAGACAGTAGTCAAGGCCATTCATTGTCGTGCACGATGTGAAGTACTACCTCGTACCACTTGAACTTACGATATCATGCAATCAGAACTCACGTACTCACTCTTATCTATGTTAGGAATCATAATGTTCGCGATATGATAGACGCGGTGTCTAGACAGATATCTCGACCCCCTGATCAGTAGCATCATCCACCGCGGAGGTTGTGTCCTCCTTCGTAGCCTTCTGATCATCCATCCTTCCGACAGCGGTTGCTTTAGCGCCAGCTGCATTCGCAAAACTGAATAACGGCCTGACAGTAGAAGTAGCAGGCGCGGCGGAAGATCCTGGGGCAGGAGCAGCGGAGGGGGAAGTCGATGAGGCTTTAGTCGGATGTGCGGGTCCTCGTTCCGTAGCTTGCCGAGAGTTTGTGCGTGACATCGAGTGCTGGGGAGCCCGATCCTTGGTAAGCTCTAAGCGGGCAGTGATTTCACGTTCCTTTGTGGAAATATCGACTGGTCTGCAACATGTCAAAATAACGTTCCTCGAGTCGTGGGGATGAACTAACTTTGCGGCACCAAACGGATTCGCTCTCGGAGCATTGGAGGCCAACTTTGGGGAGGATAAGGGGGATGGGCTCGTGGAACCTGTGGAAGTACGAGGCAGTAACTCAAGCTTTTTACGGCTAATTTGGGGGGTTGGAGGAGTGGAGTTGCTTGCTGTGTACAAGCGAATCAGCTGCAACGAAGCATTGTCGAAATATTGACGCGGATACTCACGGGAAGTGCCACCTGGGGCTCTCCGCGCCCGCCAGTCGCCGCCCTCATCAGGGGTCTCCCGTGCATGAGCAGACTCATATTTACCCTTTACGCTACCAAACTTGCCATGCACAGACTCTTCAGGGGCTGAGGGTTTAAATCTGCTCCCCATGGTCCAGTGTTCTTCTTTATCCGCAGCTCCAGCCTGGCCCTCCGTATTGGAGAAGCCTGAACCCCTCCGACGAGCTGACGGCACCTCCGGCTCGGCCACTTTTGATAGCGGCCGTGATGATCTCCAATCACTGGCTTCGTCAGGAACACTTGATGGTGGTAGTGGGCGTTCTCCCGGCTGCCCGTCAAAGCGACGTCGTGAAGCCTCACGAGAATCCCCGAAAGTTGGAAGAGGGCCGTCCCTACGCCAGTTCCCAGAGAATTTGGAATCATCCTCCGGGATACCACCGCTAAATCCAGACTTTTCCTTCGCTAACTCGAGATTGGGTCTACCTTCAAATGCAAATCTGGTAAAAACTCACGGGGCTCGGCAACGCTTACTCGAATAGTGCGACCTGATAGACTCTGATAAAGCGTCAACAAATGTATTTATTCAGAAGAACTGGGGTAACTAACGGTTCCTGTCCTTGACAATGCATCTTTCAAGGCATCCAGTTCTGCGAATTCGATGTAACCAAAACCCTTGGGTTTGTCATCGCGGTCTTTGATTATTTTGATGGACTTGGCCTATGTGTACGTTGGACATTGCAGGTCTCGATGAGGTAAGCCACGAACCTGATGAGGACTGAAGAAACTAGCCAATTCGGTTTCAGTGATATCGAAGGCGAGGTTTCCGATAAATGCAGTAAAAGGCGGATGAGAAGGCAACGGGACCTCTTCTCTCATGGAAGAGAACGGACGATCGGCTGGGCAAAGGTGTGAATCGGCAGGATACCGACAGATCCAAGGCCAAACATACGTCGAGAAGATCCAAAGTCATCACGCCTGCCGAAGCGATCACCGGGGCGTGGTAGCCTGTCATCGTCCGTCTTAATCGAGGCTGGAAGAAGTTGACCAGATAAGACAGTGTACCCGATGCATGCATGAAGTCCTTACGGGCTGTAGGAAGGGAGTCCATTTCATCGGCCCATGAGCCGAGTGCTGCTTGCGAGATTAACTAGGGAACGAGAAAGTGTACAAAAATTTATGCGCACTGGTGTTGCCGAGAAACTCGTTGAGAGACATTTTGGATGCCTTGGATTTTTTGGGCGCTATTCATAGTGAGTTGCATAGTTATGCAAAAGTCAAGAAGCAAGTTACCCATGGTTGCAAGCTGAGACCTTTTTGTGATACTTTGCAGTGTATCTGGTACGTTGGCTGTCTCTGAATGTCTGAAATGCTGTCGAGGGAAATAATTTGCAGCAGATATCAATTATTCCCACGCGTATACTTTGTCATCGCCACACATTCTTGCTATCTTGCTAGTCTACCGTTGGCAGCATGATCCTCCTCGAGGTAGGGCGGGATTTCATCGCGCTGTTCAGCACAAGCTGACATGACAGTAGTCTCACAATGTTATCATACAAACAACATTAGCAGACAAGGCCGTCAAGTGGGTTTATAATCCATGCGCTACCCTGGCCATCGTGCTCATTGATGACTCACAAGACCCTCATCTCTCGATGTCCTGTTCGTAGATTTCGACGGAGTTAGATTCCACTTGTCAACGCCAGACAAAAAGACGGTGGTTCAACTTTCGATGAACATTCGCTGTTGGGACGAACTCGTAGCGTACGGTGCACTAGACGTACTCAGACGGGAATACGGTACCCTGATCAAGGCCCAAACGGAACCAGAATACCATATCAGTCTCGATATTGACCTTGAACAGCTCCCGGCTGATGAAGGTGTGTGTTTAGTATCAGCTGCGAATCTAACTAACAGGCCGCAGCGAGTCGTGATGCATTCATCAAATCCATCGCCCTCTTAAAGCGGAACGCCCTCGCAGCCCCATTTGAATTGGCTTTTTGTCAACAGAAGGAATTAGAGGCTTCGGGAGGCGCTCTCGGAGACCTGATGCAGATCCATTATCGTGATGAGGAGGCTATATACATTCGGGCATCGCCTGATCGGGTGACAGTCATATTCTCAACCGTCTTCCGAGAGGAAACAGATAGGATATTTGGTAAAGTGTTTTTGCAGGTGAGTTGGCCGCGCTAGACTCAAATGCAGAGTTTCCGTGACGTCGCCATCAGGAATTCGTTGATGCTCGACGTCAGCCCAGCATCCAGAATGCTCCCCAAGTACTCTATACTAATCGTGATCCGCCTCTGGAAATCCGAGATGTACCCGGTCTCCGCAATTCTGAAGACATTGGATATGTCACCTTTGTGCTCTTTCCTCGCCACTTTGCCAAGCCTGATGTATCATACAACACAATCTCGCATATTCAACTGTTCCGCGACTACCTCCACTATCACATCAAATGTTGCAAGGCTTACATGCACTCTCGCATGCGCCATCGTGTAGCGGAGTTCCAGAAGATCCTCAACCGTGCCAAGACAGAGGTAGCAGCTACTGAAAGGAAGACTGTCACGTGAGTTCATTCAGTGAGATTGACTAGGCTGTCCTGACACGATCGCAGCGGCAGAACGATGGTAGTTCGGTAGGTAGAGCACACGTAGCCTATCAAATGTAATGCAGCACTGCATATGCGCTTTCTCACGCCACATAGACCTGGTAATGACTTGTTCTTTGGACTACAATATTGGTGTCGATGGACGTCGAACGTGTCACTGAGCTTGCGGCGACATCCAGTGAAGAGGCCGGGATACCGGATTCGATCCGCGTAACCAGACACGGGAAACTTCGTGTCTGGGTCAAGAAAGCGCTAGATTTTTTCGAAGTGCGTTTTATTGCTCACGCGACAGCAAGCATCCAACACTAGCACAGAGCCAGCCAGACAGACCACTTGTCCTTTACTCGGCACCAGCAAATGTCTCGGCCTCCACTATTGCACGTCTGGTCTCTGTCGTTGAGATCATCAAGCGTGAGTACTTGAAAGGACGGGACGTATCCGCGGGCGATGTTTCTGGGCTGCATCAGTACAACCAACTCCTATTTGAGCAGCAAGGCAGGATTCCGGTGGAGGAGGGCGAAGATCGAAGGGACGCGCTAAACCTTGCGCTCGATGGTCATTCACAGTGCGTGACGCGGTGCTGCTGGCGGAGTCGTTGATTCGAAC
Organism: Baorangia bicolor; assembly: GCA_038093395.1. Taxonomy (NCBI): domain Eukaryota; kingdom Fungi; phylum Basidiomycota; class Agaricomycetes; order Boletales; family Boletaceae; genus Baorangia; species Baorangia bicolor. The sequence continues at coordinate 16,619 of JBBPSC010000289.1, forward strand.
TGTAATAGCACGAAGCAGTCATTTGCACCGCACATGAAGATCACACTATCAACCAAGGCTATCATGCGTAGCCACGAGAAACGAGAGACGTGAGTTGTATTGATGCATCCGGGCGTTGCGAGACGTGCTGAGGACAAGACAGTCACCAAACACCCGCGATCCGTCGCATGTCCAAGGCAGCAAAGGCGAGGATGCGGAAACGGGTGAGGAAGCAGGGCGAAACCGAGTAGTTTTTGTGTCAAAGTCTACCTAGAAATGGTATATGTATGACGTAATATTGGCATAGATTTGGGGTGAAATTTTGCAAAGGGGGGTCGAGTCGAACCGTAGTCGTTGAAGCCAAGCCTGCTCGAGTCAAACAAAACTAGCCCTACTACGGTACTGCAGCTTGTCATTTTATTTCAGCGGGCCCACCTCCGCAGTCTAGTCAAGTTTCGGCACTCGGAGGCTGTATTGATTTTGTTGCATTATCTTGCCTTATCGCAACCGCACCGATATTGCGTCCTGCAAGTCCCGCTTCGTCCAAACCTGCCGGTAGATCTCCGACCTTTTTTATAACGGCTCACTTGGCTGCGCGTATGCCTCGCCGCACCTCTACCCGCACCGTCACGTCTTCTGCGACCCCTCAGGCTCCCGCCGTTCCCCAACATTTAGTAGAGACCCCTTACGATTCCAACATTCACCAGCTCCGCCGTCATTGGAAATGGGCCGCCTTTTCTCAATTCTTCTTCACGTTCAGCCCTCTCCTTGCCATGGCTGACGTTACTCTCGTCGTAAGTTCGTATCTCATTACAAGTGCTCGACACTTTTACCACGCCTTCCTTTGTCCGTAGGACGTCGAAAACGATCTCGTCCACTCGACGAACCGGGTTCTGTCCCGCATTATGCAGCGCTTGCTCATAACCCTCACTCAGGATAGGAAGATAACGTGCGTATCCCCTCACCCGTGCCGTTTCCTTTTCGCCCAGCGTTACCACTGACGTCCATGTCCAGGACTGATAGCTGGCAGAATGCATTGCGACGCCAGTACCAGAGGAGAGACCCAGAAGCTAGCCCTATTGGCCTCATGGCTCGTTCTCAACATTTCATTGTCGAGTCCTCTCGGGCATCTACGGCACCCCCAGGTGCTCTCTCTGAAGTACCCCTCGACGAACCGGGACGCGAGAGTGAATCCCTGGAGCGCGACCAGTCTACCACGGCCCCTTCTCCTGGCAACATAGTTCGCGTCGAAGGCTTGGTTGAAGATCCAGAGCACATTCACGTTACAAAGGTCGAGGAAGAGGATACTTCTTCCGAAACACTAGAGGAACCGGAGAAACAGGTTGATTGGTTAGATCTCTCGATGCTTGTGAAGCTCGAATCTTTGCATACCTTGGCGGAATGGCAATTTCAGAATTCACACAGAGTCCGCCAGCAGATGAAAACTGATGACGAACAAGCTACATGGGTATGTCGAGGTACACGCACTTTCCATCCTCCTGTCCCTGACGGATTACTTGTTTTCGTGAAATATAGCGCATTGAACCCATCGGATATGATGCCAAGAGAAATGCATACTGGCTCATTGGTGGTATGTAGATATGGTGTCCCATCAACGATGCCAACTAATATCGTGAGCAGGTGACCGGCTTTGGATCCAGCGAGAACCACCTAGACTGGACCTGAAGCGGAAGCGGAAACCAAGTCGAAATACCACGAAGGAGCAACCGCAGTTTCTAACAGTGAAACGTCAGCGGATCGATCCGAATTCGGGGTCCGTTGGGCAATCATCTGTTACACGGTTCACTCGCGGCAAGGCACAATTCCAACATTCCCCAGGTCCTAGAGGGGGTCGTGCTGCAAAAACGCGGGCAAACCAAAGACTAGATGCGCAAGCAAGGGATCTCGCCGAGTTTCGACGCCAAATGACCAGTCCTCGCAAACCCACTGGCATAAGGGTCAGCGCACGATTACGAGGCACAGCAGTTGAAAATGACGAGTGGCAAGAGGTTCCTGACGAATGGTTGGCCTTGAGCGATACCCATAAGAGCTATGCCAATGATCCATCTTCTGGTTCCTTGCTGGCCAGCAAGAAAAAGATAAAGACGGGTTTAGAAAGCGATGATAGCTCGATCAGCGAACTCACTGAACTCAGTGACGGCGAAGATGACGCAGTGGGGGCGGAACAAGATTTCGACGAGAAGCCAGTGGTGGATACGGAAGAAACTAACCCAACATCAACAGAGAAAGACACAAATTCAAACGTGGAAGCCGAGGATCAGCATGATGAGGAATTGACCCACGTTACACCGCTCTTTCCTGACGACTTTGTTGAATGGGAAACGGTTAGTAGTATCCCGCCGTGTTGAATCGGACATTCACTGACCTGTCCAAACAGATATGTGTGACTCTAGAGGAATGGGAAAGTATTGGACAACAGTTCGAGAAAGCAACGCATTATGCAGAAAAGGCACTTCATAAAGTATTGTCACAAAGTATCGTGCCTATGGTTACCGCTGAACTCAGGGTATGTTTTATTTTTTATCAAACTCAATATGCTCTTCTTTATGTCCTCCAAGGAGGTCGAGAAAAAACGACAGATGGAGGAAGCTGTCGTGCATCGCAAGCGTTCCTCCAGGATTGCCATGAAGGAGGTTGAAAAGGAAGAAGAACGTGCGGCGGTGAGGAAACGCGTAGAGCAGGAAGAAAAAATGAGCCGAGCACGAAGACTGGAAGCTCGTCAGCAAAAAGAACAGGTAGAAAGGCTGAGAAGGGAGACTGCGCGAGAACAGCGCCGCAAGGAGCGCGAGCTCCGGGAGCAGCAATCAGCCGAGACGCGTGAGGCAGAGTCAAAGTTCGGTCATCGTTGGTGTTTCGCGCTTGATATTCTGACTGCAGTCTGTAGGCCCGACGCTTCTGTGGACATGGTCCAGGAAGAGACAAGCTTTAACTTGCTACCAGCCGGACAAAGTAAGGCTCCTATCACTCTCAGCGCCGCTCCGATCAATGGCACAGGCAGTGGGTCTCGCAGCCCTATTGAGAACTGGGAGCTTGATTGTGAGGTTTGTGGACGAAAGGGCGTCAATCAGGTGAGGCTACTCGTGGCGCTTAGGTTTATTTCCGACATCACATCTTCATAGGACGATGGTGTTCCCCTCTTGTGCTGTGGTATATGTGGGAAATGGCAACACATTGTTTGCCATGATAAGCAAGATACGACGGCTGGACATCCAAAGCGTAATTGGGATGCTGAGGATTTTATTTGTCGACAATGTCGCCTGATAACTTCCAAGAGCTCCTCACCCAGCAGTTCTGCTGGTTTCCTTTCGCTCGGAGTGCGCAGCAAGAGAGAACAAGCTTCCACTACTCAAGCTTATTACGGTCAACCATCAAATCATCCCAGAAACTACCCTAACAATGGCTATTACCAAAACTCGCCATCCAATGCAAGATACCCGTATGATCATCCTGACGTCCAGACAGCCGTTCCTTCCGCTTCGTCCCCTTCGTACACTTCACAAACCCGATCGACAGGTGTCACATTTGCACATTATCAACCCCAGCAAGGCGGGTTCTCGACCTCTCGACCAACGTACTCAGTCCAGGACGTTAACTCCCCTCAGCACGCACGATATACTATTACGCCCAACACGGTCTCAGCAACTGGGATAGCTCCATACCCATCTACCTTCCACGTGAGTCTTCCATCAACGTTTTATGAACCATCTTACGTTTCTTTGTCTTCAGACACAGGCTATAACCCACGAACAGTGGCTCCCTTCTTCGTCGTACCCTCGCACCACCAATTCGTACCCAATAAATGGCGGACCACCCCTTCACGCGCAGGGGGTTCAACCATACTACAACGGACATGCCCACACGTCATACTCCCATATGCGGGGAACAACTAACCCGACCGTGCTGGGGCAGTATGCTGGGCTGCAACATGTCCCATCATACCAACACGGTAAATAGCGGTCGACTCCGTGATAAGCCATTGTAGTCCAGGTTCTCGGTTATTGTTGTTCTAGCGAGTGATGTTGTGGACACACTGTTATACAATGTAGAACACGGGTAATGTGGTGTAGGGATAATCTATCGAATTGTTTCATACATCTTAAATGCAGGAGACGTGAAAGGGAATGGATCATCATCTGTGACATTGTCCCTGACGAGTCTCAAATGATCAGGCTCGTGGGTCAACCAGCTGCGTAGCGGAGTTACGCACTCGATAGGACCAAGAATTTTCAGCCCACGGATATGGGTGTCTTTACCACTCATGTGGTTTGCTACAACGATGATTTGAAGTACATAGGCATGGACCGGCTTGCTGGAGAACAGGAATCCAAGTAAAGTAACAACTGGCCAGTCAACCGAGAAACTTACTAGGTGGTTCCGTCTTCACTTAGTTCTGACGACACGTCAAAGGTGATCCAGCCGTCAGGTTTGTCGAGGGTAGCTACTCGAACATCTTGGAGATCACTTGGGCCAGTGCCTGCACGAATCGCTAAGGTTGATGGCGTGTAAGAGTCATCTTGCGGCCAACTGAGATATATGCTGATTTTCTGAGCAGCCGCGTATCAGGTCTTCAGAAAGCAAGAAAGGGAATCGAATCAACCTGAATGGCAACTTTGCGAGGGAATTCTATAGTGATGAAGTGAGGCTGGGGACCGTCGGAACTTACTCGAAGCTCAAACACGCAGTGATTGAATCAGCAGTGAAAGTACTGACTGCCAGAAGGTGTCTGGATCACTATCCCTCAGGCACTCGGCACCAAAGCCGAATTTATACGAGGAAACAGACCACTTGGCAATACGACCGATGTCTGGCCATGGAAGAATGGGTGGTAGGCGACCTGGCATTTATTTCAGTCTCTAGATAATCATTCCGGATGGCAAGACGGTTGCAAACTTTGGTGCATAATGGGCAGACCGTCCTTGGGCATATTGGCTGCGGCAGACGGTGCAGGATTGATGGCATTTTGTACGTCGTTGCGTGCGCTGCCAGTGGGTGTGGCCATGTTGGTTGTACTTGAAGCGTCCCAACATTGTGAGGATCTCCGATTACCATTCAGGCTCGCAGTACATACCGTCTTCCTTTGACTCATCTGAGGCACAATCATGATGAGAGAATCGGACTACTCGGACACTACCAACTTACCCGGTACGATGATGGACGACGCAAGTTGGCCGAGACTGGCCCATATCGACGACTACCCTCGCTATGGCCGGCAAATGATCCTGGATAACTTCGGCCTACAAGGTCCTTTACATGCGTTCTTCCGTTACTCAG
>JBBPSC010000290.1:0-21884 GCA_038093395.1 Baorangia bicolor
ACGGATAGAAGCGGATGGAACACTCGTCGTCATGAGAGAGGCGACTGCGGAGGAAGATAAGTCCATGTAAGGGAACTAAGGGAACAAGTAGGTGATGATAACATCGGAGGGGTCGGCGAGGACTAGCAAAGCAGAAGTAATGGAAGCCGACCTACCGCGCCACGTGCGAGTGACAAGTCGAGATGTAACAAGGTAAATAGAGCGATAAAGAGGGAAAAATGTAACAGGTAGTGTTGCAAACATGTCACATGACATATCACATAACACTATCTTATCTTATTATTTTCTCTTTTTCCAAGTCATGTGACTTCTACCATTTTCAATCACGTGACCATGAGAAGGTCTAGATCCAATCATGTGGACTCTTTATGACTCATAGGGCTAGACCCTTATCTCTTATCTATGACATCATAGTACAGACGGTCTAGGCTATGACACACACTGACGTCATTGCCTCTAATCCTTGACACAAGTATTTACTTAACCTACCCTAAAGTACCTGCCCTAAACGTAGTCAGTAGGTATATAATCTGAATGAGCACTACTGAGAACTTTAGTCAAGTTCTTGTTGGTTTTCCCCAATCACTTGTCTCTATCCAAGCTCTCTGGTGTGATTTGGCCCAAGTCATTATTTGACTTGAGGTTGTCAACAGATTGTGGCTCAGTTTTTGATGTGCATGGGTGGTCGGTGTCCCTTATACCTAGCACAGTTTCACCTTTTCACTCATCACCGTGCAGGCTAGTATTCTCTTTCATTCTACATGCGTTGCATGCATGCCATGCTTCTTATGTTCCATTCTGCCACATCCTCATGTGGTCCTCATGTCACGCTTCTCTTCCATTACATGGCTATGTTTCTACACCATGCTTCATGCACATGTCCCCCTATATTGTAGATACAGTGTAAACACGGACAAACCCTGTAGTAGTATATAAGGTCTCAATAGACAGCCAGAGAACTCCAGTCTAGTTCTCTTGGTCTTTTCCCCACAAAGATCAGAGTAGTCTCCTTTCCTCTTCTTCTCTCAAGTCTAAGTGTTTTAGTGCAACCTTTGAGCATTATGCTTTCTGGGTTGTTTCAGCATACAGGAAATCTCATGAAGGATGTGAACAAGGGCATGAGAGACAGTGTCTGTTACACGAAGCATACCAAAGAAAACTCGTTCAACAAGGATACTCCATAGGTGATACTCACAAAGAGACCGATGTCTGAGGAGCTTCAGGGATAACAAGGTACAAGGGACAAGGGAGTCTCTAGTGAGACAGACGAGGATGCCCAGGGGCTCTGGGACTTGGACTAGGGCGCCTAGGATTACTAGGTCTTGGACAAGGAGAGAAGCATCGACAGCAATGTCATGCTGAGGGACATGGACAAGGACTGGGAGAGGAAGCTAGACTTCTAGGTGATTCAAGAGGGTATGCTTGTATTGTGTAGATCAAGAATAGAGATACAAATGATACAGCATAGGTTTAAATAGGTAAGAAGGGGATGCACACAGACCAGGCTTACAAAGAAAATAGAAAGCGATGGAAGGTAGGAGAACTCGTCGTTGTAAGAGAGGCGACTATGGAGGGGGATAAGTCCATGTAGAGGAATTATGGCAATAGATAAGTGATGACAATATTGGAGGGGTCGGTGAGGATTAATGACACAGAAGTGATAGAAGCCGACCTACCACACCACATGTGAGTGACAAGTTGAGAAGTAACAAGATAAGTAGAACGATAAAGGGGAAAAAGTGTAACAGTGTCCTTGCCATATAAAGGGTTGTTTTCAATAGCGAGGAGAAGGTGGAGAGCATCTATAATGGCGGCAAATAGCATGTGTCATGTGAATTCAGGCAACAGAGAGGGATAAATGGAACAAGTATGTAAGGGAATAGAGGAAGTAGAGGAAGTGGAGGGCAAGGAAGAGGGAGTTGCTGACAAGGAGGAAGGCATATTGGGTGAGGATGAAGTCAAAGATCATAAACTAGCCTTTTTAGACAAGGGTGTGAATGAGGTGAATGAGAAGGAGAAAGACAACAGTGAAGATGGCAGAAATGATAAGAAGAGTAGGGCTTGAATAGGAGGAGCGGGTGCAATGGATGGAGAGTTCAATGACCAGGAAGAGGAAGATAAGGATGAAGGGGAGGATTTCTATCATAGGGTTGGTGGAGGAGTCAAGTGGGTACAAGCAAGGGCGGCCAAGATAGAACATCTTGGGATTTTTCCTTTATAGCTGGTGTCTTTTCTTATAAGTGGCAAGAAGGGCGGTGGAATGACGGAGATTAGAAGCTGGTTCCCAAGTATTTTCAGATGAGGGGTATTGTGAGATGATGGCTTCAACTTCATATTCTTCTTCGTTATCTATGATGTTAGGAGGGGGAGAAGAAAAGGCTGGGCCGTGTGTTTCTGTGGAGTGATAAGGGGAGAGCAGTGAGGCATGGAAAACATCATGGATTTTCCATGTGGGAGGGAAGATAGTACCTATGTGATCTCAAAGAGACCATGTCGTTTGGGGGCAAGTTTCCTAGACAGGTAGTGAAGACGGAGGTGAGAGGCTTCTAACCACACCTTATTGCCAACTTTCCATGGGGAGAAGTGATGGACTGATCTTGATGTCATTGCCTTATGAGCTGAATTGTGTGCTGCAAGGGCTTCCTTATGAGCTTCGTCAAGGAAAGAGAGGCGATTTTCTAAGGCAGGGAGGAAGGTTTTTCCTAGAGGGGGATAGGAACGAGGTTCGTAATCATAGAGGAGGGAGAACAGAGATTTCTTGGTGGAGCTATGGGGGGCAGAGTTGTGGTGGAATTCGGTGGCAGTAAGGGAAGAGGCCCAGGAAGAGGGGTTGTTGGCACAAAAGATCCAAAGATAGGTTTCTAATTCCTGATTGGTCCACTCAGTTTGTCCATCAGTTTGGGGATGGTAGGCAATGGAGAGATGGACATTGTACTTCAGGAGTTGTGTTAATTCCCTTGCAAAGGCAGATGCAAATTGTGGACCACGATCAGAGATAAAGGTTTCGTGAAGTCTGAATCTTTTGAACACATGATCAAAAAAGATTTGTGCTACTCCAGCGGCATCGATGGTTTTAGAGCAAGGAGTGAGAATTACCCCCTTCATAAGGCCATGGTCTACTATGACCAAAATAGAGTCATGGAAGTCAGAGAGAGGAAGATCTGTAATGAGGTCAACAGAGAGTTGTTTGAAGGGAAAGGAGTGGACAGAGGGGATTGGAGAGAGAGGGGGTATGGTAGGATGAGTGTTTACTTTGTTCTGCTGGCAGACAGCACAGCCATTGATGAAATGCTTCACAAAGGAGGAGAGGCCTGGCCACCAAAAGTCACATTCAAGGATAGATTTAGTGTGAAAGATATCCATGTGGCCCAAAAGTGGCAAGGAGTGAATGGAGTGAAGGATGGTGGCGCACGCTGTGGGAGGGACATACATACAACCCTTGAAATAAAGATGACTGTTGTTGAAGGTCCAATCATTCAGGGAGGCATGGGTAAAGAGGGGGGAACCTTTATCGAGGGCAGCAAGAGCTTTAAGTACAAAGAGGTCCGAGATGGTGGAGGATTTGATGTGGCATGCAAGGGTGAGGTCGAGGGTGTTGATGATGACTGGGTCAGGAAGGATGGCACAGTTGGAGTTGTCAGAGGAGGTATCAACCTCATCCTTTTGAGAGAGGGCGTTGGCAGGGCCCATCTGAGAGCCTGGGGTAACCGCCCAGATGATGTCAAAATCTTGGAGAAAGAGGGCCCATCGGGCTTGGCGACAAGAGAGTTTTTGAGGATCTCAGATGTAGGAGAGGTTTTTATGATCTGTGATGATGGTGACTGGATGAGGGGTGCCTTGGAGGTAATGTTTCCACTCATCAAGGGTGTAGATAATGTTACGGGTCTACATTTTTCACCCTTCACATTTCTCTTTTATCTTATCTTATCACATCACATGATCCCTTAGGATCTAATCATCTATCTTATCATGAACGCTTACTTACATTTTCATGGACTTAGTCATTTCATGCAACAGCTGCTTAGTCAGCTCGGACACTCAACCCTTTCACACGGATCTAAGATCCCCTTTCATTGTCATGGTGTTCACTCCTTTCACTTCATCACCGTGCTGGTTATTATTACATCACACGTTGTATGCTTCTCTTCTCTTCCATTCTGCCACACAGTGTGTTGGCCTTGTTATGGGTCTACATTTTTCACCCTTCACATGTCACTTTTTCTGATCTTATCTTATCTTATCGCATCACGTGATCCCTTAGGATCTAATCATCTATCTTATCGTGAACGCTCTACTTACATCTTTCATGGACTTAGTCGTTTCGTGCAATTGCTGCTTAGTCAGCATGGACACTCAACCCTTTCACCCAGATCTAAGATCCTCTTACCCTGTCATGGAGTTCACCTCTTCACTTCATCTCCGTGCTGGCTATTATTACATCATGCTTCTCTTCCATTTGATCTAACATGCCCATCACACGTTTTATGCTTCTCTTCTTTTCCATTCTGCCACACAGCATGTTGGCCTCATGCCACACTTCTATGCTTCCATTCTATTCCCACACATGAGGACAATGCATGGTAATTGTAGATTAGACATACACAGGTGTACACACTCCATGTAGTATATAAAGTCTCAATGCAACGCCAGAGAACTCCAGTCTAGTTCTTCTGGTCTTTTCCCCTCAAAGGGTCCCAGTTGTAGTACTCCTTTTCCATCTTTCTAGTCTTAGCCTTTCTAGTGCAACCTTTGAGCTTCAAGCTTTGAGGGTTGTTTCATTAGAACTAGACTCCTTATTTGCTCATCCTTGCACTTTTACCTACTACCCTCAATGCTACCCTCACAAGTGCGTCTTTCAAGCTCAAGGATCGGACACTCGCTCACGAAGTAATTGGAGCAGTGCTGATCGACTTTCACTGAACCCTTGCTAACTGGCCATTGGTCACTCTTGAACGATACATAGCGGACATCGGGCATCTCGGTGCTGAGCGCAGAGAAGCCCGCATCCCTCATCCGTCAGAGGTAATTGACATAGACGAGTGGGCTGCAGAGCAAGAAGCTCAGGCAGGAGTTAGACAGCCATCATCGGAAGACGAGCCACAGGGTGTGAGAAGCCCAACACGTTACGAAACACCTTCAAGTGTTGGTTCACACATCTTAGTGGCCAACTTAAGACTATCCAACTATCGTTTCGCAAGCAACAAGGAAATCAACCTCGCAATCTTTCAAGCATCCACATCGGGCATCCTAGACATCTTAGGCAGAAGAGTCAGCACCCCGCTCCCAGACTATCAGAGCACAGAGGTCGATCCCAACGACCACACACCCGCACCACTCGACTCTTGCAGTCACCAAGGTCCCCCACCAGACATAGAACATTTCTTGCAGGAAATCGAAGAAGAGTGTGGGCAAGTCGTAGATAGGGAAGAAGGATCCTCAGGCTTAAAAAGGAAAGCCTCAGAAGAACCGGAGGAAGCACCTCCTAAAAAGAAAGTCATCGTTCAGATTCCACAGGTTAAGAAACCCTTACGTACTATCCGCCGCGCAAAAGGGGGCGAACTTTACAACCCCTCATTTTCCACTATCACTCTTCGCCCTCGCATTTCCTTACATAAACCAAAGTACCATCCCCACTAGCTACAATGTCAGGCTCAGGTAGAGATATCGCATATGTTCTCACAGACAACACTATTCCTATGGACGAAAAATTCGCAGCAGTGCTTGGCGAATTCAACACGCAGAACACTAAGCTTCTTGCGTTACAAAGAGACAATGCCACCCTCGTTGAAATCATTAGGGAACTTCGGGCCGGCCAAGCAAGCGGCTCAGGAGCAGCTGCACCCAAGTCCACATCAAAGAAAATTGAAGTCTTCACAGACCCAGGCGAATACGATGGGTCAAAAGCAAAGTTTGAGGAATGGTGGGCCAAAATCAATGCTTGGCTACAAGTAAACACGGAGAGCATTACTCCAAATTCCTACGAAGCCGTCGTCGCAATTCTCTCCTGCCTAAAAGGGCTGAAGGCAGGACCCTTCACCCAGACTCGCCTCATGCAAGGACGAAACTACACATGGGCAACATGCACGACGGAAATAGAGAGTTTGTTCCACAGCACCAACCAGCAGGACTGGGCAAGGCAAGCTCTCAAGAATCTCAAACAGGGCAATATGCCCACTGATGATTTCATTGTTCGATTCCAAGCCCTGCATGCGCAGGCAAAAATAGATGCTACACACGCTATCGCGCTCCTAGAGGGCAACACAAAGGGCAGTATCATCGCCCAAATCTTCAAGAATGGCAACCGTCGCCAGACAGTCAACGGCTATCTTGCTGAAATCCGAACTGCCGGGACTGCTCAGGAGTCCCTGAATTTCATAATGGGCAGGACCCAACAATGTTCCAACAAGTCCCGTGATCCCAATGCAATGGACATTGGGAAAACAACGAAAGGTTGCTACAATTGTGGTGGCGACCACTTCATCAAAGACTGTAAGAAGCCGGTCATTAAATGTGATAACTGTAAATGGATCAGTGGGAAACACTGCAACTCATGCCATTGTGGGAAGTCCTCGGGCAGTCGTAAGGCATGGGCTGCCAAGACTGAGGATGATGCCGCAACCTCCTGGGAAGAGAATAAAAGCACCGAAGGAAAGGGCAAGGGAAGGGACCCTGTTGCCGCCATCAAAGGAATGGGCTTCGAAGAAGCCAGGGCTTTCTTCCGAGATGTGGAGGAGGCTGAAAACAAGAAAAGTCAAAAAAATAAGGAACTCTTCTCATGAGTCAGGGTGTGGGAAGGGACAATTTAGTGACACTTACATAAAGAATCATTATGGATGTTTACAGGTAGATGAGACATCGGCTGTGCCGATTAGTCAAGGACCTACTGAGATAGCACATATTTCACCTTACGTTTCTCCTCATGTTTCTCCTGCAGTTTCACTGCTGCATCAATCATCATCTTTGCCAACAGAGGGGCCTCGCGAAAGCAAGCTCACCAGGGGTGTTACACCTGGGCTTAATTCCTCTAACAAAAATAAACAAAAAAATGAAGGTATGCATCATAATTATGAAATCCCTGACAAAGTTTTTGTTCGCAGCTGCAAGCCAGCAAATGAAATCCTCATGAATGTTCGGGTAGCTCCGTTATCAAGAAGGGACAACCTTACCAAAGTAGAAGCCCTGCTAGACAGTGGCGCTAACACAATCTTCATGGATAAGGCTTGGGCAGAAAAGGTCAAATTGCCCTTGATCAAACTCTGCAATGCTATTCCTGTATTTAATGTTGACGGCACAAAGAACTCTGCTGGTCACATCACTCATGCAGCCGACCTCATGGTAGAATTCCAGGGTCACCATGAAAGGGTTCTGGCAGAAGTCATGGACCTCGGAAAGAACACGCTTATCCTCAGATATAGCTGGTTGAAACGCCACAACCCGGAGATAGATTGGACTAAAGGAACAGTCACAATGACATGTTGCCCGCAGCACTGTCACATGCTTCAGGAAAAGCCTGTCTCTGTCCACTTAGCCAAAAAAGCGGAAATAGCTGTTCAATACCAGGTTCATGCTACAATCAAGGCGCTAGAAGCTAAGGTTGCCAAACCATCTAAAGAAAAGACTCCGGAGGAACTTGTTCCAAAAGAATATCATGAATTTCTTAATGTATTTTCTAAAACGGAATCCGAGCGCATGCCACTTAGGAAACCATGGGATCATGCGATCGAAATGAAAGAAACATTTAAACCACGCAAGGGACATCTCATTCCCCCCGTGTTCTTCGTGCCAAAGAAAGATGGCAAGAAAAGAATGGTACAGGATTACTGATATCTTAATGAACACACGGTCAAAAATAATTATCCCCTCCCCTTAATCTCCCAACTTGTTGACAAGCTTAAGGGAGTTAAATTACTTATGAAGATGGATCTAAGATGGGGCTACAATAATGTCTGGATCAAGAAAGGCGATGAATGGAAAGCTGCCTTTGTTTGTTATCACGGAGCATACGAACCCCTCGTGATGTACTTCAGATTATGCAATTCTCCATCCACCTTCCAAGCGATGATGAATGAAATCTTTGCTGATATGGAAGACATTGTCGTTGTCTACATTGATGACATTTTAATATTCACAAAAGCAGACAACCAAGAAGAACACGATAGAATCGTAAAGGAAGTTCTCAAGCGTTTACAAGAAAATGATCTTTATGTAAAACCAGAAAAATGCTTCTTTAAAGTCAACGAGGTAGACTTCCTCGGCATGATTGTCGGCAAGGACGGCATCAAAATGGATCAGTCAAAGGTGGAAGCTATTTTGAAATGGCCTACACCCACGAGTGTCAAAGGAGTTAGAAGCTTCCTAGGTTTAGCCAACTTCTACCGAAGGTTCATTAAAGATTACGCGCAAGTCGCACAACCAATGAATGATCTTCTAAAGAAGGATCTAGTCTTCGAATGGAAAGAAGAACAACAACGTGCGTTTGACATGCTCAAAGAAGCTTTCACTACAGCTTCCATCTTGGCATTCCCAGACAATGACTGTCAGTTCCGGTTAGAAACTGATGCCTTGGACTTTGCCACAGGGGCAGTCCTATCTATTCTAAAAGAAGACAAATGGCACCCAGTTGCCTATCACTCTCACAGTGTTACGGGTCTACATTTTTCACCCTTCACATATGCACTTTTCTGATCTTATCTTATCTTATCGCGTCATGTGATCCACAAGGATCTAATCGTCTATCTTATCGTGAACGCTCTACTTACATTCATGGACTTAGTCGTTTCTAGTGCAAAGCTGCTTAGTCAGCAGGACACTTTTTCACATGGATCTACGATCCCCTTACCCTGTCACGGAGTTCACCTTTTCACTTCATCTCCGTGCCGGCTATTATTACATCATACATGCGCATCACACATGTTATGATTCTCTTCTCTTCCATTCTGCCACACCGCGTGTAGGCAGCATGCCATGCTTCTTTCTTCCATTCCATTCCCACACATGAGGACAATGCATGGCACATCGTAGATACAGCGTATACATGGACAAATACCTGTTGTAGTATATAAGACCTGAATGCAGCGCCAGAGAACTCCAGTTTAGTTCTCTTGGTCTTTTCCCCAAAGATCAGAGTAGGCTCTCTTAGCTACACCTCTTCTCTTAAGTTTAGGATTTCTAGTGCAACCTAGGTCTCAAGGACTTTGGGTTGTTTCAAAAGGAGAGTGTAGGAAAAGTGTAGCAAATGTGGCACATTTTTGATTATCAAGGGAGTGTAGCCAAAGTGTAGTAAATGTGTAGTTGTGGTGTGGGAAAGTAGAGTGTAGGCAAGGTGTAGCAAATGTGGCACATTTTTGCTTAGCAAAGTGTAGTGAAAGTGTGGGAAAACAGAGTGTAGCCAGAGTGTAGCCAAAATTGTGGTCCATTAGCATTTTTGGTAGTGTTGCAATGTTTGTCTACACTGCCACATCAAAAAAAATATGGCAGAGTCTAAAAAGGGCAAAAATGCAATTTAGTGGACACATAAACTCACGCCTCTTGCACCCCATGGCAAGCGCAACCAAACAAATGGCTGGGCCTTATACATAGGGGTGGACACAACAACTACACTTGGTAGTTGACTTAACTAGTTTTAACACTTGTTTAAGCAAAACCAATGAATGGTCTAGAAAGCTACCTAATGATAATGAGACCACTTTGCTTGTCATTTTGCTAGTATTTTCCTAGAGAAGCACCTTCATATGTTGGCATTGAGCAGTACCAATGAATGGTCTCCAGATGCTTTCTAATGGGCTGGCCTCATGAACCAGTCTGTTGGTCAGCTAGATCACTTTGCTACTTGCCAATGCCTGCCGAGGTCAGTCTCAGGTTGATTTTGCTAGTCAGGGTTGTAGTGACCACTTCCCAATGGGTTCAGGGAATTATTGCTGTTATGTTGGCAGTCAACTTGATTAGTTCAATGCTGGTTTTTTAAGCACTACAACCAATGAATGGTCAGTGAGGCCACATGATGATAATGACTAATCATTTGATTCATCAGTAATGAGACCACTTTGCTTGAGGCTTTGCTAGTGTTCAACTCCTTGATGTAGGCATTTAGTAGCACCAATGGACAGTCTCGAGATGCTTTCCATGGGCCAATTTGATTGACTGGTCCTGTGGTCAGCTAGACCACTTTGCTTCTTGCTGATGCCTGCTGGGTTGGTCAGTTATTGTTGATTTGCCAGCCAGGGGTTGTTACAGTTTTCTTTCTTTCTTCGCCGCATCTCTTTCTCGTTGTACATCGTTCCCTTACTCATACTTGGCGTGGTCGGTCAGCTTCTATTTCTTTCGCTCTTCTCATCATCCACACTGACCCTTCCAACCTTACTCTTGTATCTCTCTTGTCTTGAACATTACTTCTTGGACTTGCCTATCTCCTTACCATTTCTCTCACAATGGTCCGTGTCCCTTAAACCTTCCATCCGATTCTCTCTCTTTCGTTTCCTTATGAGGAGCTTGGTCCGTGCACTCTCTCAGTATACTTATATACCTACACCGCTCCTCCTGTACTTCTCCATTCTTGATCTACGCTTAACAAGCATACCTTCTTGAGTCCCTTGGAAGTCCAGCTTCCACTCCTAAGTCCTAGTCCTCGTCCCTAAGCGTGACTCTCTGTTGACGCTTCTCTCCTCGTCCAAGACCTAGCAACCCTAGGCATCCTTGTATAAAGACCCAGCGCCCCTGAGCTTCCCTGTCAGTCTCCTTGAGACTCCCTTGTCTTAGTATCTCGTTATCCTCGCAGCTCCCCAGACGTCGGTCTCTTCGTGAGCATCGCCTGCGGAGTATCCCTGTTGAACGAGACTTCTTTGGTACGCTTTGCGTAACAGTCAGTCCAGCCAACCCTCCACACCAAGCTGCACTTCGACCCCTTTGCCAGGAGGTCACCATCCCCCATCATTCCCTCAGACGATGAAGAATTCCAAGTCACCTTCCAACCCTCTCCACAGGCACCATCTCCTCCTCTTATGTCTGACCTTGCCCAACTTGTCGACAAGCTACACACCCAGTTGGCAGAAATGCAAAGGGACTTAAGAGCGGCAAAAGACATCACTAATGCTGCCTCCATGGCCATAGCTGGACCATGTACGGAGGTAAAAGTCCAAAAGAAAGTAGAAGTCATACCAGATCCTGGACTTTTTGATGGTTCTTATGACAAATTTGATGAATGGTGGATGAAATTGTCAGTTTATTTCACAATCAATGGAGAAATGTTCACATCCTCAAAGGACAAATGCATAGCGTGCTGGACCTGCATCAGCTCTAAGGAGCACAAGGATAAGAATGGGGCTGGCATGTGGGCAAGAAACCAGCTTCTCAAGTACATGCCCAAACATGTGGCCTTATGGCCAACCAAAGAAGAACTAACGGAAATGATGGCTGCCTGTTTCCGTCCTGGTAATCTAGCTGACATAGCAGCTGACAAGTTGTTCAAGCTCTGCCAGTCCAATGACCAGCGGATAGAAGACTTCCTTATGAAATGCCTGTCTTTATATAAAACAAGCAATTGTGGGCATGCCATGGGGTGTTTCCTTTTGGAAAAGAACATAAAAGAGAAGATCATCCACTGGATCTTCATAAATGAAGACAAACAAGACATGGTGGAAGAATACATCAAGGTTATCCAACAGTAGGAAATGCTGAAGAAGCTTTCAACTACCAAATCAAGAACAACCAGGGGTGCGCCTGGGGTAACAATGCACAAAAGGAAAGCTCTAGTGGAGCCTGTACCTATGGTGGCCACGGAGAGCCAATGGAAATCAACACCATAAGCAAACGTGGCAAATGTTTTAATTGTCAGGGTCCTCATCTTGCCAAAGATTGCGACAAGCCAAAGCGAGAATGCAAGGAATGCAAGTTCCTTGGGGAAGGGCATAGCCAATGTTGCAGCAAATTTTGCAGCATCCGAGCTACTAGCTCTGGGGATTCAGACAGTGAAGAAGAGGTCCATTCACATGGCAAAGGAAAGGGAAAGGTGAAAAGAGGAGAGTCTAAGCCCAACCCTGAAAAGTCCATAAAAGGAACAGGCTTCCATAAAAGGAATGGGCTTTGTGGAATACAGACAAAAGGAAGATGCATTCTTTCAAACTTCATCTACAGACAATTTTGATACATGTACAATCAAGACCGGGAGTCAGATTGAGTCTGACCTTGCTGCACAGGAATGCAGGCTTAATTCAGTCAAGAAAAATAAATAAAAAAATATTACATCCTATTTGTCCGACAAAACTTCTGAATGGATTCTGATCAGATCCATTAAATCAAAGAAAGAGATCAACTTGGAAGTTGGGGTTGCAGCCTCGACAACCAAACATAAGATGACCACGACGCATGCCCTTTTGGATAGTGGTGCAAATGGTATCTTTCTCAATGCTACCTGGGCCAAAATGAACGGCATCAGGATTATGAAACTCGACCGACCGATCCCAGTATACAATGTGAATGGAACCAAGAACTCAGCCGGAAACATTACCCACACGGCAGAGTTAATTATCGACTACCAAGGTCACCGCAAAATGCTAGTAGCAGAAGTTACCGATCTAGGTAAAAACCCCTTGATCCTTGGATACATGTGGCTCGCAAAGCACAATCCCAAGATCAACTGGCAGATGGGATCTGTCAAACTTACGTGCTCTCTGAGAATATCTTCTCTCAGATAGATCCATATTCTTGAGAACCTTAGAAGAAAAGGAACTCAATGACATGCCTTATGTGTACCATACACTAAAACAGATTAGCCAACTCTGGGCAACAGACAAACCAGAAAAGACTCCTGGGGAACTGGTTCCAAAGGAATTTCACAAATGGCTGGATATGTTTGGGAAGAAGGAATCCAAACGCATGCCTGAACACAAAACTTGGGATCATGCCATTGACCTTAAAGCAGATTTCAAACCCCACAAAGGCAAGCTCTATCGCATGTCAGTTACCAAACAAGAAGAGGTATTGGCATTTGTGGATGATCAGTTATGAATCTCCCCAAACATCTCCAGTTTTCTTTATTCCAAAGAAAGATGGAAAGAAGCACATGGTACAGGATTACTATTACCTCAATGAAAATACCATAAAAAATGATTATCCACTTCCCCTCATTGCACAGCTCATTGATAGACTCAAAGGAGCTAAGCTATTTACAAAGATGGACTTACATTGGGGTTACAACAACATATGCATTAAGGAAGGCAACGAGTGGAAAGCCGCTTTTGTCTGCCACCGAGGTGCTTACAAACCTCTCATTATGTATTTTGGACAATGCAATTCACCAGCCACATTCCAAGCAATGATGAATGACATCTTTGCTGATATGCTGGAAGTAGTCATAGTATATATAGATGACATACTCATATTTACGAAAATGGACAATGTGGAAGAACACGATAAAATAATAAAAGAAGTATTATGTAGATTAAAGGACCATGACTTATTTATTAAACTGGAGAAATGCTTCGTCTGCGTTCCTAAAGTAGAATTCCTTGGGATGATCATTACCCCTGAGGGAATCAAAATGAAACAGGACAAGGTAAAGGCTATAAAGGAATGGCCTAAGCCAAGGAACGTAAAAGACATTCGGAGCTTTATGGAATTAGCGAACTTCTATAGGAGGTTCATTAAGGATTTTAGTCAGGTGGCTAGACCCCTGAACGATTTGATGAAAAAGGACTATCCTTGGAGGTGGTCAGAACGCGAACAGAAGGCGTTTGACACACTCAAAGAATGCTTTACAACAGCGCCCATATTGGCTTATCCTGACAACAACTGTCAATTCAGGGTTGAATGCAACACATTGGACTTCGCAACCAGTGCTGTGCTATCTATAGAAAAGGAAGGGATCTGGCATCCAGTCACCTTTAGCTCCCACAGTATGTCACTGGAGCAAAGGAACTATCCTATTGCTGACAAGGAGATGCTAGCCATCATAGAAGCACTGGAACAGTGGCACCACTACTTGAAAGGCGCAAAGTTCCCATTTGAGATATGGACGGATCATGCCAATCTCCAGTACTTCATGAAGTCTCAGGACCTGAATAGATGTCAGGCTCGCTGGGCTCAATATCTCACACAATTCAACTATGAATTGGTCAAGAAGCTGGGTGCTTCTATGGGAAAAGCCGATGCTTTATCTCAAAGAGAAGACCACTCTGTGGGAATCGAACATGATAACAAAGGAGTCACGATGATTCCTGCAGAATGTGTGAGAAGTATGGAGAAAAGGGTGCAGGTCCACAGACTTGAAGAATCTATTCTTGAACACATCAGGAACGTGCAGTCTAAATTAATGGACATGACTTGCCAAGGCTTTGAGAACAATGAAAACGGACTCTCAAAGTTCAATGGCAAGATTTACATACTGGCAGATGACACGCTCTGCCAGGACATTATTACGTTATACCACAACTCCACCTTGGCAGGTCATGGGGGGTCTGACAAGACACACAAGCTGGTCTCACGATATTATTTCTGGGAGACCATGCATTCACAGATCAAGGACTATACATCACGATGTGAAAGATGCACTTGGATGAAGCTGACAAACATGCCTCTGGCAGGCAAACTCCAACCAAATCCAGTCCCGGAAGGTCCCTGGCAGGATATCTCCGTGGACTTCATTATGGACTTATCCGAAAGTGAAGGGTTCAACTCAATCCTCATGGTCATCGACCACTTCTCTAAGGAAGTTGTATTTATTCCCACAAACAAGACAATTACGTCCCTCGGAACTGCAAAGCTTTACTGAGATAATGTGTGGAAAGTGCATGGACTCCCACGGTCTACCATTTCGGATAGAGGACCGCAATTCTTGGCACAGGTCATGAAGGACCTTGGGAAAATGCTGAAGATAAATCTGTGCATGTCAACCGTGTTCCACTCACAAACGGATGGGCAGATGGAACGGGTTAATTGGGATCTCCAGCAGTATCTCAGGCTGTTTACGGCCAAGAAGCAAGGAGAATGGATGAACTGGCTTGTACTGGCTCAGTTTAATTATAACACAAGGATTCATTTTGCAACGGGCAAGTCTCCCTTTTCAGTCACACGCTCTTACACCCCACGCATGGGAGTTGAACCCCTGGCATCTAAGGCCCTGGCAGCCACCGAATTTGCTGAACAAATGAAAACCATGCTGGATGAAACAAAAATGGTGCTCAAGAACGCTCATAAGTGCATGATGGCACAATCCGAGAAGAAACACTTGGAAGCACCTATTTATAAAGATGGCAATTAAGTTTGGCTATCAACGGAGCACCTGAACTTGCGAGAAACTCGCCAATCTCGTAAATTAACGGAAAGGCAGCTGGGCCCCTATAAAGTAAAGAAGATGATCAGAACAAATGCAGTTGAGCTCATGCTCCCACGTTCGATGAAGATCCACCCTGTGGTGAACATCTCACGGGTGAAACCTTACAAGCTGCATCTGCCAGGCCAACAAGCAGATAAACCCGGTCCGGTGCTGGTCACAGATGAAAATGTAGAGGAATATGAAGTTGACTTCATAGTGGACTCTAGACTCAAGGGACAGCATCTTGAATTCCTTGTACACTGGGGGGGATACAGTGATGAAGATAGGATGTGGGAACCTGAATCCAATCTCACATGGTCCAAAGGGGCCATAACAGACTTTTACAAGGAGAATGCGAATGCTCTGTAAAAGCTGCGGATGGCACAAGCAAACTTTGACTCTTTATTTAAACCTTATGAGAACTTTACAGATTCCAGAGCAGTTTGTTGGAATTGCCTGGAAGTCGATCCCTAAACGGGGGGTAGTGTTGCACACACATCACGTGACATATCCTGTGACACTATCTTTTATCTTATCTTGTTCTTTTTCCAAGTCACGTGACTTCTACCATTTTCAATCACATGACTGTGAGAAGGTCTAGAACCAATCACATGGACTCTTTCTAGACTCATAGGGCTAGACCCTTATCTCTTATCTATGACATCATAGTACAGATGGTTTAGGCTATGACGCACACTGATGTCATTGCCTCTAATCCTCAACACAAGTATTTACTTAACCTACCCTAAAGTACCTGCCCTAAATGTAGTCAGTAGGTATATAGTCTGAATGAGCACCACTGAGAACTTTAGTCAAGTTCTTGTTGGTTTTCCCTGACTATCTCTTGCCTCTAACAAGCTCTCTGATGTGATTCAGCCCAAGACTTTCTTAGTTTTGAGGTTGTCAATAGTCATGGTCATGGTTGAGATTTTGCCACAACTTTGGCCTTGACCTTCACTAAAGCTTGTTTGTCCTAGATATTGGCAATGTGTTGGAGATCAGCTTGATATAGTTGCTTAGCCTGCTGGTGCTTCTCCTCAAGGCATTGCCTGTCTGCCTCAATTTCAGCTTTGGTATGGCACTTACATTTTGCATCAAGCATGGGCTGAGTAACACACTTTGTAGTGTTAGCTTTTTAAGTTGAGATCATTGGCAGCTTGAGAATGGAAAATAGCAGGACAGTGGTGGTGATGCACAAGTGGAATGCACTGTGAGAAAAACATGTTGCTGTTTGTGTGTAAATTATGATTTGTGTGTAACTCCAACTAATACAGTTTTTCCACATCCTTGAAGTTTACTTGCTCATCCTACTTGTCTGAGTCCAATGTCCTCTCCTCATTGATCATTCAACATCTCTTGGCTCCCTTGCCCATATCCTGGATGTGGACGTTTGCTCAAAAATAAGTCAGCTCTCACTCAACACCAATGCTTCACACATCAACAATCCTTCTGTATTTCCAATTCCAATCAGCCTCACAGTGGTCGTGGTCCAGCTGTGAACAATCATCAACAGTTTATTTGAGATTATCATCTACTTCTAGATGGTACTAGTTTAGTTTATTTACTTTCTCTGTTCTATTGTTGACTTTGGATCATTAGGTCGTATCTGCAGTGAAGCTGGGGATTTTATTGATCCAACCACTCCTTCACCTCCACCTTCTAAGAAATCCAATGATGACTGGACACCTTATTGCAACCAGCTAGAATTTGAAACTGCACACTTTCTCTTTGCACAAGAAGAGATGTCAGCTGGGAAAATCAACACCTTACTCCATCTTTGGGAAATCTTGTTAGCTGTTCATGGTGATGCACCTCCCTTCACTGACCATCAGGATTTGTACAATATGATTGATACAATGCCCCTTGGAGATGTTTTATGGAGCAGCCATTCAATCAATTACATAGGCAATAGATCTGGTGGTACTGCTCCATGGATGGATGTTCCATACAAAATCCACTTTTGAGACCCCCACAAACTCACACAAAAACATCCTTAAAAACCCAGATTTGAAGGACAGGGTCAACTATGTGTTATGGACACCACTAAAGACTCTATCTATTTACACTACTACTTTGGACTTCGTCATTTTAAACCTTTTGATAGTCACATGGCCTTAGCACATGATCACAAAACCTTCAACTGTCATGTGATCCAAAGCATGTGACTGCAGGAAAGATCAGGTGACAGAGTCTAGACTCTGCCCCTATCTGGAACACGCTTCATTTACATATGTCAATATTTATACCTCATGACATGACTTCTGCTTTATTTTCCTCACACTTTTATCTCTGGTTATCATATATGTACTTCTTATCTGTAACACAGCTTGGTCTGTGTGCACGATTATAATAATATATAAAGTGGGTGTAAACAGCTGAAGTCCTCAGTCATTTCCACTTGTCTATGCTGCCCATTCATGCATCACTGCCTCTATCAAGGGGTTTAGCATTGAGGGAGTAGATTAAGCCTTTGGCTCCTTGACTTCACTGTCCCACCAGTGCTAGTGAGTGCTGCAAGGAATTAGTGACCTTGTGCACAATCATCAGCCCGACACCTTAATTGGAAAGGGTTTGCAACACTATGCCCCATATTGTGAGTGGGAAGAACATCTGGATGGAATACATAGCCATTGCTGGTGTGATCTCATGTTGGCTGATTGGGCCTGGAATCAAGCAGTACATAATGCCAGATTTTATAGAATATTTCATTGCTGATTTGTGCCAAGGATATAATTGCTCAAGACCTGGAGACACATGGTTCGGTGTTCATGCCAATAATCCTCAGAAATGACAAGACAATAGTTTCTGTTGCAACTGGACAGAATGACTATTATTCTCTCTACTTATCCATTGGGAATGTTCAAAACAATGTTCACCATGCACACCACAATGCTGTTGTACTCATTGGCTTTCTTGCCATTGCAAAGAGTAAGTTGGATTTATCAGTGTGTAGTTCACATAGATCTTACAATATCTTTTATAGCAACTAAGAAACACTCCAGTGATGTACACTTTTGAACATTCAAGAAACAGCTTTTCCATTCCTCCTTAGCCAAGATCCTTGAGACCCTCAAACCAGGCATGACAGTGCCAGAGATTCCAATGTGTGCAGACAGCCACTATAGAAAAGTGATATATGGGTTGGGACCATACATTGCTGACTATGAGGAACAAGTCATTCTGGCTGGTATTGTGCGGAACTGGTGTGGATGGTGCATAGTAATATAACTTTTGACTTGAAGTACTTATTTAGTCACACACTGTCATTTCAGATGTATTGGATTTCCTTGGGATCTTGATGGCAAATATGGGAATCACATACGAGAACTACATGACACACTAATTGAAGAGGTTGATTTCAGTATACTATGGGATGAGTGGGATATAGTTGGGCAAATAATAGTTCATTTCTCATGCCTGTATCACATTGGTATGATGTTACTAACACATTATCCAGCTTTTTTTTACAAGCCATTTCCCCCATTCAGACATTTATGCACCACTCATACCAGACGTACTTCATCAGCTCATCAAAGGCACTTTTAAGGATTACCTCATTGACTGGGTGGATTATTACCTCAAAGACACTTACAGAGCTGCCCATGCAAAGGAGATTTTAGATGACATCGATAGAAGGTGACAAACTTTAACATCATGAGATTTTGCAAGCTATTTAACATATGTATACAATAAGATTGCTGCTGCCCCACCATCTTCTGGTCTTTGCTGTTTCACAGAGGGGCAAGGATTCTCTCAATGGACTGGTGATGATTCAAAGGCGCTCATGAAGGTCTATATCAATGCTATTGAAGGATATGTCCCTGAGAAGATGGTCTGCGCTTTCTGCGCATGAAACAACTCTCAAAGCATAAAGCTCAAAGGTTGCACGAAAGAAAGGCTAAGACCTAATGAAGAGGAGGAAAAGACGAGTACTCCAACTGGGACCTCTTTGAGAGGAAAAGACCAGAAGAACTAGACTGGAGTTCTCTGGCGTTGCATTGGGACTTTATATACTACATGGAGTGTGTACACCTGTGTATGTCTAATCTACGATTACAATGCATTGTCCACATGTATGGGAATGGAATAGAAGCATAGCATGAGGCCAACATGCTGTGTGGCAGCATGGAAGAGAAGAGAAGCATACAACGTGTGGTAGGCATGTTAGATCAAATGGAAGAGAAGCATAAGGTAATAATAGCCGGCACGGAGATGAAGTGAAGATGTGAACTTCATGACAGTGTAAGGGGATCTTAGATCCGTGTGAAAGGGTTGAGTGTCCATGCTGACTAAGCAGCAATTGCACGAAACAACTAAGTCCATGAAATGGTAAATAGAGCATTCACAATAGAATAGACGATTAGATCCTAGGGATCACGTGATGTGATAAGATAAGATAAGATTTGAAAAAGTGACATGTGAAGGGTGAAAAATGTAGACCCGTAACAGTGACCATCTTGCTTGCCTGCGGTTAAGATCTTGTGATTTCATAAAATATTGAAGGTTGGCATGATCATTCCAAATTTCAAATTGATGTTTAGCGCCTTTCAAATAGTGCCTCCAGATCTCAAGAGATTGGATGATAAATAACATTTCTTTGTCGCATATGGGGTAGTTTTGTTCTTGTGGAGACATACTGTGACTGTGATAGGCAACTGGGTGCCATTTGTCTTCTTTTAAAATAGATAGGACTGTGCCAGTTGCAAAGTCTGAGGTGTTGAAACAATCCAAAAGACATGAAGTCCCAAGGTCACACTAAAACAGTTAAACTCTGAGGAAGGTGGAAAGCTGAGGCTACTCTGATCTTGTGGGGAAAAGACCAAGAGAACTAGACTGAGTTCTCTGGCCATTGCATTCAAGCTTATATACTACATGGGTGTGTACACCTGTGTATGTCTAATCTACGATATAGGGGTGACATGTGCATAATGCATGGTGTGGCAGCATAGTCATAGAATGGAAGAGAAGTAATACATGAGGACCACATGAGGATATGGCAGAATGGAAGTTAAGAAGCATGGCATGTGTGCAATGCATGTAGAATGGAATACTAGCCTGCACAGTGATGAAGTGAAAGGGTGAAACTGAAACAACTCTCCAAGCTATAAGCTCAAAGGTTGCACGAAGAAAGGCTAAGACTTTAAGGAAGAAAAGATGAAGGTGAAGGAGTACTACAACTGGGACCTTGGAGAGGAAAAGACCAGAAGAACTAGACTGGAGTTCTCTGGCGTTGCATTGGGACTTTATATACTACATGGTTTATGTACACCTGTGTACGTCTAATCTACAATGACAATGCTTTGTCCGCATGTGTGGGAACGGAATGGAAGCATAGAAGCATAGCATGAGGCCAACATGCTGTGTGGCAGAATGGAAGAGAAGAGAAGCATAAAACGTGTGATGTGCATGTTAGATCAAATGGAAGAGAAGCATAAGGTAATAATAGCTGGCATGGAGATGAAGTGAAGATGTGAACTCCATGATAGTGTAAGGGGATCTTAGATCCGTGTGAAAGGGTTGAGTGTCCATGCTGACTAAGCAGCAATTGCACGAAACAACTAAGTCCATGAAGATGTAAGTAGAGCGTTCACAATAAGATAGATGATTAGATCCTAAGGGATCACGTGACGCGATAAGATAAGATAAGATTCGAAAAAGTGAGCATGTGAAGGGTGAAAAATGTAGACCCGTAACAGAAACTGTGCTAGGTGTAAGGGGATCTTAGATCCAATAGAAGTGAGTGTCCTTTGCATGAAAAGTTCTCAGTCCAAAAGATTAGATAAAGTGTTCACGATAGTTAGATGATTAGATCTGATAAGATCACATGACACAATAAGATAAGATCAAAAGATAAGATAAAGAGGAAAATGTTAGACCCATAACAGGCATCACATTTGAGATGGAATTGACAATCATTATCTGTTACGGGTTTACATTTTTCCCCTTCACATTTTACATTTTATCTTATCTTATTGCGTCACATGATCCCTAAGGATCTAATCATCTATCTTATCGTGAACACTCACTTACATCTCATGGACTTAGAATCATTTTGTGCAATAGCTGCTTAGTCAGCTTGGACACTCAACTCTTTCACATGGATCTACGATCCACTTACACTGTCATGGTATTCCCATCATTCACTTCATTACCATGCCAGCTATTATTACATCATGCTTCTCTTCCATTCTGTTATGCATGCACATCACACGTTGTATGCTTCTCTTCTCTTCCATTCTGCCACACAGCATGTTGGCCTCATGCTATGCTTCCATTTCATTCCCATACATGCGGACAAAGCATTGTCTATCGTAGATACAGTGTCAATACTGGTAAACACTGTTGTAGTATATAAACCCCAATGCAACGCCAGAGAACTCCAGTCTAGTTCTTCTGTGAAACAACCCTCAAAGCGTGAAGCTCAAAGGTTGCACTAGAAAGGCTAAGACTTTTAAGGAATAGAGGAAGTGGTACTACAACTGGGACCCTTGAGGGGAAAAGACCAGAAGAACTAGACTGGAGTTCTCTGGCGTTGCATTGGGACTTTATATACTACATGGAGTGTGTACACCTGTGT
>JBBPSC010000291.1:0-19678 GCA_038093395.1 Baorangia bicolor
GTCGGTCCCATATATAAACCACCATATGACTTGGGATAACCATGTATCCCATGTCCGTCGAGAGAGTCGACAAAGACACGATGGACGCCTTGTCCCCCACTGAATTGTACAAACCCGAAGTGGACGCCAGCGAAGTGGACGAGCGAACGCTACTCCGAAAGATGGACATTCGCATCGTGCCATGGCTAGGCTTGTTATACCTCCTCAATTTTCTCGACAGAGGGGCAATAGGAAATGCAAAGGTGTGTATCTCTAGCAGGTTTGAAGGCGGCGCTGAGGGATCTCACGCGCGGCAAGTTGTATGGTCTAGAAACCGATTTGAATATTACAGACAAGCAGTATCTCATCGCGCTAACAGTCTTCTTTTTCCCTTATGCTATATTCGAGGTGTGCCAGTGTATATTCACTCGCCTCGAGAACATTGCTGTCAACTAGTCATGCCCCAGCCCGCAAGCAACGTCTTGCTGAGACGCTTCCGACCTTCAATATGGCTTTCATCTATGATGTTCGTGTGGGGAGTTATTATGGTTCGTGTAAGCTTCTAGAACCCCGATAATAATATATATTGACTGAAAACAGCTGTGTCATGGATTTGTCCGCGATTATAGTGGGCTTCTCAGTACGTGACAGTTCCTTGATCAGACAGAACCTGAGTTTTCTCTCAGCCTTGCGTTTTCTCCTTGGCCTAGCGGAGGCAGGGTTATACCCTGGTATCGTTTTCTATATCTCATGGCAAGTTACATCACACCCCGCAACCATGAACTGACAGTGTAGGATAGCTGGTACAAGCGATCAGAGCTGGGCACGCGAGTCGCCACCTTCTTCACTTCTGCAACTATAGCGGGAGCATTCAGTGAATATACTTCTAGCTCAAGTCACGTGTGCATGTCTTATGGACCTATCCATCATCCTAGGTGGTCTCCTGGCAGCTGCGATTTCCAACATGAATGGTGTCGCGGGAAGGACGGGATGGTCATGGATATTCATCTTGGAAGGCCTCTTCACTATACTATGTGCAATCGCATCGTTTTGGGTCATCCAAGATTTCCCGGAAACTGCAAAATTTCTCACTGACACAGAACGTCGGTATCCTCTTGATTCTCTGAGGTGGTGGCTCTGTTCACAATCTCTCAGGAGTGTTCGTTATTCGCCGTCTCCGTGCAGACATGCAATTCAGTGCTGGAGGAGAACAATTCAAGACAAAATATGTTTGGCAGAGTCTAATGGACTGGAAGACGTACATCGCAAGTGAGTTGTGCTTGCTGTTGTTGATCGGCGACGTCTCAAATAACTCTGTATTAGTGGGCATATACATGGGCTTGTAATGTCCCCTCAGCTTTCTCATGAGCGTAATGATTAACTCCTATCTCATGTAACAGCGATGGACCCTTATATGCATTTTCCTTGTTCACACCGACAATCATCAATCAGGTCGGTACTGTAACTCTTTTCAGAGTCTCTATTAATTGACTCATGTGATATATCAGTTGGGTTAGTCACCGGTTTCGGATGCTCGGTAGTTATTGACCAAGAAAACAACTACAGGGTACAAGGCTACTGTAGCGAATTTGTTATCAGTGCCTGTGTATATCTGGTCTTGCATAGTGACTGTCTTCGTCGGGTTCCTCGGAGACCGCCTTGGCAAGAGGGCGTACATTAATCTGTCAGCTTGATTGGTCTTTGGGTCGGACTGCCATTTGACATACCGCTTCTTTCAGAGCTCTGTTTAGTACAGGTCAGCGTCAGACACGCGCCCATGATATTGTTCTGACAAGCGATGACCAGGATTAGTGGGTTACATCATTTTGATCTCTTCCAGCAACCCGGCGTTGTCCTATTTTGCATGCTATCTCGCGGCTTCGTAAGTTATCCGTAGTTTCAGTGACATCATGCTAAAATACCGATGCCATAGCGCCATCTATCCGACCGTTCGTGAGTATCATTTGAAAACCGACTTTCCAAATCTAAGCTATTACCTGCCCAATATGCGCAGCGAATGCAGTGTGAGTGCTACTGGGGCCTTGATGTTGGAAAACCGACATCCACACGTTGCATAGCGCGTGGGTTGCAAGCAATGTCGAAGGCTCTTATAAACGAGGCGTGACGCTTGCGATGGCAATTGGCTGGTGAGGCTAGTAATTTTACCTCACATCTCCGCTGAGTCTTGTCAGGGGGAACATTAATGGCGCCGTATCATCCAACGTGGTATGCGTCATCAAATGTTATCTGCTCCTAAGTAACACATTCGTCACTAGTATCGTGCACAAGATGCGCCGTGGTTTAGGCTTGGACATGGGATCGTCCTTGCATACATAGCCATCGGATGGATATCCTCAGCCGTCTTCATGGTTCAATTGAAGCTTGAGAATGATCGACGAAATCGTGGGGAACGTGACGAAGTTATAGGGTATGGTGATCGCCAGGAGGAGAACATTGTGAAGGCAGCCAAAAATGGGGAATATGAATCTACCGAGGCTGCACGGGCAGACAAGGGTGACGCGTGGAGTGGGTTCCGGTATACGTTGTAAGATTCTCATTCGACCCGATAACAGTGCAGAATTAGTCAGATAAGATGAAGTCCCAATACATGGAACCGACAGAAAAAGGAAGAGGGCAGTGATTCATTTACTGTGTAGTGATACCCTGTGAATTAAATGGACCAAAAACACAGGGTACGTATCCTGATCCCCCTCCCGATATTCTAGTATTTTCAAAGACCAGTTGTCTTTCCTGCCGATGCAGTAAATCAGTCGTCGTTGCTCAAATCACGACCTGCGAGAGCGGATAGTGCTCCAAAAGGTTAGGAATGACTAGCGTGCAACACAATAGTAAAAGTCAGAGTGGAGAGTATAGATACAAAAATGTACGCAGCCATCGTATCCCTCTTTCTATAATTATTACCACTTGTAGTCTCGTACGGACTTCGAAGCAGTGACAGGAGCAGGTGCTGGTTCTGCTGAGCCACGGGCAGCTTCTTCAAGTGGAGGAGGAGCACTCCGCTCACTTCCTCGGTTCTGATCGAGCCATTTGTCCATGTCATCGGCTTTACCCACGAAAGGACGCTTGCCCAAAAGGCCAATCATGTCCTCGCTGTTAAAATTAAAGAATACGTTCAACGCCTCAAATACTTGGAAAATAGGTCGCATACCGAGTAATGACCTCCTTCTCCAGCAGTAACTGGGCGACTTTCTCGACATCTTCACGGTGACGGGTAAGGAGTTCGGTCGTTCTCTGATGCGCAGAGCTAGACATATATCATATGTGGTTCAGCAAATTCAACAAGAAAAAGAGAATTAAGTACGTGATCATCTTGCGGACTTCGGCGTCAAGCATCTCGCTTGTCTTCTCGCTGAATGGTTTTGTCCAGCTCTCTTTTTGACCTTCGCGACCTCCGTAGCTGACTGGTCCGATGATCGTGTTCATGCCATAGTTGGCACATGCTTCGAAGGCCATGCGGGTGATTTTTTGAAGGTCGTCTTGAGCACCAGTTGTGATATTCTCCGGGCCAAAGATGATTTCCTCAGAGACGCGTCCACCAAGCGTCATGCAAATGCGATCCATCATTTGTGGCGTAGAAAGTAGGTAACGATCCGGAGGCAGATACTATCGGGAATCGTATCAGCGGAGCCCAAATAACCGTCTCGAGACACTCACTTGTGCATATCCCAGGGCCCCAACGCCGCGAGGAATGATGCTGACTTTAAGCAGAGGGTCTGCGTGTTCCAGGAACCAACCACAGACGGCATGACCGGCTTCATGGTATGCGACAGTCTTCTTCTCCTCCGCACTGAGCACCCTGCTCTTCCGCTCTAAGCCAGCAATTACTCGTTCAATGGCACTCTCAAAGTCATCTTCTGCGACGAATTCATGGCCCTTACGAGCTGCGTGGAGTGCAGCCTCATTGCAGACGTTGGCAATATCAGCACCAGAGAAGCCTGGGGTAAGAACAGCAAGCTTCTGGGCCAAAGCGGACATATCCAAGAGCTCTTGTGCGAGCAGGAGAGGCTTGAGGTGCACCATGAAGATACCCTTCCGACCGGATACGTCAGGTCGGTCGATAGCAATATGCCTGTCAAACCGTCCAGGGCGCATCAACGCTGGGTCCAGGACGTCGGGACGATTGGTACCAGCAAGAACAACAACATGCTCTTGCGTGCCAAAACCATCCATCTCCACCAACAATTGATTGAGAGTCGACTCTCGCTCGTCATTCCCACCAAAGTTGCCACCCTTGCCTCGAGATTTACCGATGGCATCGATTTCGTCAATGAAAATGATGCACGGTGCATTTTTCTTGGCAGAGGCAAAGAGATCACGAACACGAGACGATCCGACACCCACGAACATTTCGACGAATTCTGAGCCGGAAACGGAAAGGAAGGGAACATTGGCCTCGCCAGCGGTGGCTTTTGCAAGGAGTGTTTTTCCGGTTCCGGGAGGACCTGACAAGATGGCCCCGCGGGGGATCTTTGCACCGAGTTTCTCGTACTTGGCAGGGTCCTTCAAGAACTTGACGAACTCCATGATCTCCTCCTTTCCCTCGTCCATTCCAGCGACATCCTTGAACTTGACTTTGACGTCGGTATCCTTGTTAAACAACCTAGCCTTACTCTTTCCAATGCTGAAGATGCCGCCTGGCCCACCGCCAGCAGAACCGCCGGCCCGCCGGCTCATGTAGAAGAGGAGACCAGCGAAGAGAATGGTGGGTGCAAAGTTGAGAAGGGTATTTACTGTGGAAATTTCATCGTGATAGGCGACAGGTATCCGTTCGTGACTCGGGATGCCGAGTTCATTCTGAGCTTCTTCCAGCTTGCGCTCAAATGCCTCGACGCTTCCTATAGAGAAATAGTAGTCACCACCACCGACGGCGGCAGAATACATGGTTCCTGTTGCGTTGGAGTGAAGCTTGATTCGAACCTTTTGTCGATTGACGACGATGAGCTTGTCGACGAGAGCCTTGTCAAGGAATGCGGTCCGGAATTCCTGCCAAGTGATCTCCCGTGAGGATGAGGAGGAAGAGCCGCTCAACCCGTAGATGATGGCAATGGATGTAGCCAACAGAGCAAGCTGATTGGGGTTGAAATTGTTGTTATTTCCGCCAGGGGGAGGGGGCTTGGAACGGTGGGGCTCGTCGTCTTCGGCATTGGACTGCCGGGAGGAGTGCTGCCGCTGGGACTGCTGATAGCGTTGAAAGAAGCCCTCGAGACCCTTTGGTATCTCTACGCCCGTACCGCTCTCCTTGTCCGCCCCCGTGTCGTCTGTCTTTGCTTTTCCCTTGCTTGCGGAGTCATGCGGCTCGGGCTCGGGATGAGGATCACGAGGTGAAGGGGACGCAAAAGACCTCGAGCAGCGCGCTGAGCTGAGCGCGAGGACACGACGATCGACGGTGCGTGCAAGACGAAGTGAACGAGAAAGCATAACGGTGGGTGAGACAACTTTCTGAGCGTAGTAGAGTACAGGCAAGTGCTTAGTCAGTGCCGTCCGCTTGCGTAAGTCACACCCTTCGGCCCGGCAATCCGA
Organism: Baorangia bicolor; assembly: GCA_038093395.1. NCBI lineage: Eukaryota > Fungi > Basidiomycota > Agaricomycetes > Boletales > Boletaceae > Baorangia > Baorangia bicolor. The sequence continues at coordinate 5,521 of JBBPSC010000291.1, forward strand.
TTGCACTACACGCCCTCCTCGACTTCAAATGCACAACAGAACCTGTCCTTGTCCATCAACACCATCCCTTTCCCGTCAGGCGCCCACCGCACATCCCTTGTTTCGTACTTCGCTGCGACCATTCTGTTCATCTCAGTTCCCAGCGAGAATCGGACCACTCACTGCTCGCAGGCACACCAATGCACTCGGCCATATCCTCTTCATCCCCCCCCTCTCCCACCCACTCGTCGCTCCAGGTAAAGACACTCTGAGTGCCACAACAGATCACGAGACTGCCTTTGCGCATCGGGTTCCACCGTGCGTGCATTACCGGCTTCAGATGCATCAGCACACACCGCAAACGCGGGACGAATGGCTCCGACGGCATCGGAAAGTCATAGATATGTACCCCATTAGGTACATTATCTGTCCTTGAATTCAACACTCGGCCCCCGTAGAAACTAGTGTCATTACCATATTGGACGAGCAGCAGGGTACCCGTCTTGTTCCATTCCAGTTGCACCGCTCCACATTTTGGGTTCGGCTTGCTTAGATCTGCCTTAATCAAGCTTATGATTTGTGGGCCGTCGAGTCGTTCATCTGGGCAGTGATTATTCAGTGTCACGTCGCTAAAGGGCCCAATAACATCCCCACAAGAAAGGAACCCTCTGCCTTGCGTCGACTCCAACCATTTGGAAGGCTCCCGCCAGAGTGTCTGTCAGATCGGTTAATGATATCCCGAAATCCCGAGACCGCATCTTTAACGTACTACACCGCTCGTAATCCGGCTAGAAAGCTCCAGGGTACATGTTGCGGACCACGTCAGGCTGTCGAGGATATGAACCTAAATGGCGTAAGCAGCAAGCGTTTACGATCTGTGTCATACTAACTTTATCATCCCAACCACCAACCGCGAGAAACATCCCGCTCGGGTGCCAGGCCACCGAGCGGACTCCGAAACCTGGATCAGGATCCGGAGAGAATGTGCCTTGTACAACCCCTGTGAGTGAGAGAATGCTTATTTTATACTGCGTTAGAGGAGTGCTAGCTTCGGGACCCGAACGTGTACTCATTGTTCAACAAACGCACCTCCAAAATGCCCTCCCATACCGCAACATAGTTTCCCGTGGGTGATAGTGCGAGGGAGGACAGGTTAGTTGTAGGGAGCGGGAAATGCTGTGGATGTCTTTTTCGTCACATCAGTTGAGGATACGTGCGAACGCACCCGCACGAGCTTGAATGAGTCGGATACATCGTAGATCCCAAGAGTATCTTTAGATCTATGCCGCTCAGCCAATACAAAGTACCGAGCATCGGACCGGAATGCATAGCCTATGTGATAGTTTTCGGGGTGTCAAGGAACGGGAACATAGCAAGATACCTCTATCAGGATGAATGGGGAATTGAATATACGTGGCGATCCCGGTTACGATTGACCAGATGGTAATCCGGAGCTGTTACAGGGGTCGTTTGCATGGGAAGGCAAGGGGAAGCAAGTGTGCTTACACCCCATTCCGAAAAGCAGAGTATATTTCGGCCATCTGGGGCCCATTCCGCTTTTACGAGACCCTCGGCGCCAGTCTCGATGCGGGCGGTCCAAGTTTCATCTCGAAGCTTGAAGGCCAGCACGATGCCCCTTTTTGCCGAGGCTGCAAAGAGATACTCCGAGTCGCAGGACCAGCCAGCGTGCGATATCCAGTGGTCTGGTTCAGTAGTTGTCCACGCGGAGGGAGTGACGGACCAAGTGCGGGTGATTTGGAGGGTGTCGGTGCGACGCACGACGAGGACGTCTTCGACGGCGTTGAGGATAAAATGGGCGCCGGGACTGAAACTGACGAGGTTTGCTGATTGCTTGTAGATTTCTGTAAAGTCCATAAGCGAATTGTGTTGATGACACCAACATTCTTATGCCGCGTCCGAGTCGGTCTGACTAGTAATACGCACAGCTTAGTCCACCACACATGTCACTCGACCATGGTCAGCATTACGATCAACCCGCCTCGGGACTCTTTATAAGTTTCCTGGAAGGATACGTTATGGTCTCGCCCGCCTGTCCCCAGCTATGCCAGTGCAAGCAGATTCACGATCCATTCATTCAACTGCCACCGCCGTCCATGCATTCGACCCCGAGATTGATATCCCCGTTGTTCTCGACGACAAACCGCCCGGTGACCCCTTCCTTGTTCGTTTTTCCCCCGGGGATCCAGAAAATCCAAAGGTGCGTCCATCCCGTTCCTCGACCCCGTTCAGTCTTACCCACCCTCCCCAGAACTGGTCACACCTCAAGAGATGGTATCTCACTATGACAGGGGGTCTTCTTGTCCTCAGCGCGTCAGTTTCCGTCGACTTAACATATTTCTTCCGCTGAATTTTCGCCACAGTACATTCTCGAGTAGCGCAGCATCACCGATTATACCAGCGCTGATGGAGGAATTCGGATTTTCAACCGAAGTTGGTACTCTCACCATCTCCCTTTTCGTTGGCGGATATTGTGTGGGCCCTCTTCTGTGGGCGCCGCTTTCCGAGCAATACGGACGACGGCCGATATTTATCTTGACGTTCTTTGGGTTTGTGGTTTGTCATGTCCCCTATGATAACATCTAGCACTTTTAAATCATTACGTCATCCACAGTGTTTCCAAGTAGCTTCCGCTCTCTCCAAGAACACCGCGTCCATACTCGTTTTCCGCTTTCTTGGCGGGACCTTCGCAGCTGCTCCGCTAGCCAACTCTGGGTGCGTGACGTTCACCCATTTCACCCATATTCTCACCTCACTGTACACTCAGCGCTCTGATATCAGATATTTGGGGTCCCAAGGAACGAGGAACAGCATTAGCTGTCTTCACCGTTGCTCCATTCGCTGGCCCGAGTATCGGACCTATTGTCGGAGGTTACCTCTACCAAGCAGGGGTTTCGTGGCGTTGGTTATTCTGGATTCTCGCCATTTTTGTGAGTCAACTCCGAGTACCTCGCATAAGGGTTCCAATGCGTTTTCAGGCAGGTGTTTGCTGGTTACAAATCATCTTAACCGTACCAGAAACCTTTGAGTAGGCAAATCTTTGATTGGGATGTAGGGTCTTATTGATTGATATCTTATTTCAGGCCTATCCTGCTTGTAAAGATGGCGCGGGAAAGGCGCAAGAATACAGGGGACGAACGATATTATGCTGCAATGGAAACAAATTCCACGAAATTTGCAGATCGCATAGAAGCCATCCTCGCACGCCCCTTCAAGATTCTCTTTCAGGAACCGATGCTATTTGTACTCACGATATACCTGAGTGTGCGTAAGATAACTTCTACTGTATTTATCTCGTCATTGATGCCTTTTTCTAGTTCGTCTACGGCTGTCTTTATTTGCTGTTCGAGGCGTATCCAGTAGTATACACGGTAGGACACCATCTTAAGCCCGGTGCATCTGGCCTTGTATATCTTCCATTGCCAATTGGTGGTTTTCTCGCGGTTGTCGTGGTATGCATGCATTTTGCTCCTTGCACCAGGGCTGACGAAGTGTCCCAGTACGTGTTCTTTGTAAACACAGACTATTCCCGAAAAATGGAGGAATACGCTCCAGAACCTGTACCACCGGAGTACAGATTACGCGTGGCGATGATTGCATCGCCGTTACTCACCATATCTTTCTTTTGGTTTGCGTGAGTTGTTTTTCCAACGTCTATTCGTTGAAGATTTAAGGTAATCGGACACAGATGGACCTCGTTCCCAAGCATATCAATTTGGGCTCCGATGGGTTCCGCGTTGGTCCTGGGCTTCAGTATATGTTGGGTCTTCGTGAGTTTCAACTTTCAACTATACATGTGTCCATTGCCGCCTTCTGATGTCACTACGTAGCTGGGGTTGGTGAACTACATCATTGATGTGTACCTTTTTGTCTCCGCGTCTGCACTTGCCGCGAATGTCGTTGTCCGTAGCGCTTTTGGCGCCGGTTTTCCGGTAGGTGTGGTGCTAAGTGCAGGTACCGCTGTGCTCACAACAATGTAAGTTATTTGCATCTCAGATGTACGCAAAACTCGGACCAGAATGGGCGTCCTCTCTCGTCGCCTTTATCGCCCTTGCTATGACTCCGGTACCATTTGTTTTGTCAAGGTATGGGCCGGCAATCCGATCCAAATCCAAATTTGCACCCCCACGGCCATCATTTAAGATGTCTGCTTAGATAGAGCTACATTAACCCTTCTGGAGAGTACAGTAGCAAATCTGCGACAGACGCTTATCTGAGCGTAGTTTAATTTATTGTAGCACTTGTAAAGGCTGGACCTCGAACACTTAGTCTGCGTGTCTCAAACGAGGAAAATTTGTCTCGCGCTCAATGTGCGTTAAATGGTCCCGGTCAACGTTAAACGTCAACGTTCAACCCTCGGCAAGCGCTCTGTCGATAACTCTCACATCTATTCAAGATGCCACCCATGGCCTTCACTGGAATTGTCACCAAGGTCGGTTGTATGAACAAAACGGCGACCGTGACGGTGTATAGGAATGTTATTCACAAAATAACTGGCAAGGTGGGTGCACCACCCAAAGAGTCTGCGTACTTGATCCAACTCTCCCAAGCGCATCGAGCGAACCACAAAAATTCTTACGCACGATGAAGATAACGGTACGCCCTTGTAGGAGAGTACGAATGGACGTTGCTGATGTATTGTTAGTACTACGCCTTCATGACAGGGTGTTGATTCGCAACTGTCCTCCTGTATCCGCTCGTAAACGATTCAAGCTTGAGAAAATTATCAATAGCCCAGAAACTGTTCGCGAACTGGCGCATGCTGAACCCGTCACACAATCGTAGTGCGTTAGTAACTGACGTTGATTATTAGTAGCCAGGTGAGTGTGTTGCTAACTTGATGACTGATTGGCAGCGTGTATTAAAGTACTATGGCGTCCAGCTTCCGCAACGGCCGAATGGACTGCGTTGCATGACAATGCTTTATCAGGATTCACGCTTAGACCCCTTGGGGTGAGCTCGTCTAGTTGACATGGTTCTGTGAATATACCAGATATTTGAGAAATAATTCAGCCTACCCCATTATCCGCTCATAGCGTATGATTTTCTGTCCAAACTTCTCCGAGGTCATACTTATGCCCATATGATGCAAATTTTCACTACTGGAGACCTGCTTAAGCAGTCGATGACTCCAGGTTTGTGGTGTCTCGCTGGTACACTTCCCAGGAGGCAGGAACCGCTTGGCACCCAAACCAAGAACGGAAAGCTGATGGGCATTATCACTGTGATTCATCGCACATTGGTATTCTTCTCTTCCCTTACATCTGTTAATTTCCAGACCTCAAGATGTTAGCTCGCATACGGCCGGTGGCCTCATCCTCGAAGACACTGAAGATGTATTCGGTTATATTCTTACGGTATGCTTGACAAGCGAAATGCGAAATTCGAAGGGAACTGTCAGGTCATTTTGGTTCAAGACAAGACACTATTCAGCAGCCTGAACAGCGTTCCACGACGGGCGGCTTCATTAAACTTGGCACCTGATCCAAAACTAACGAATGATCACATAAAATCGTGTGTTAACTACCCAACGACGTGACTGGGTAATCTGGGATAAAAGCCTGTCAGCTTGAATGCGATTGGACTGAATCTATATACAAATCATTCTGACCAGAAAGCCTTGCCACCCCATACTTGCTCGCGAAGATCCTGTTGAACCAGACGGTTCAGCTTGATACCGCACCCGAGGTTGCTGGCAATTGCGCTTGGAGATCGACAAGCTGGAGTGCATGAGTAACTAGAAATCAACCGAGTGGGCGACATACTTCGAGTTTCTTTTTCTCCAACTGCTCTTCTGCATCCTTGATCTGAATATCGACACGCTTCCTACGTTGCTAGTGAGACAGATGTGACAGAGGGTGTGTAACGGACGCACATCTCGCCTCGGATGAAATCCAGCCGCGTCTCCACATTTGTACGGGCTTCCGTGTGGTCTTGGGGCACGAGGACGGGCCCAACGAGTTTGAATACTGTGTTGTTCAGGGTGAGGTTTGTAAACTCCTGGAAGTAGCACGGGTGAGTGTTGGCGGGGAGTGAGAAGAGCATGCATACCTTTTTGACCATCTCATTTTCAGACAACTGCGAGTCGAGTCGAGTCCTCTTGTCGACTAGGACGGCGAGATCACCTTGTAGTTTTTGATATTCGGCCGACTTTGATTGGAGACGTGCCCCGAGCGACATGGGAGACCAGTGAGTGCTAAATAGCACAGAGTCACCCACGTGAACGGAGCGGGTACTTCAGCGGTAGGACACGGTCGTCCGTGCGGGGACTATACACATATAATATACTCACAGTACCAGAGCAAATGCTGGCTGATCTTTCTTGCAAGTTATCTCCCCAATGTCTTCCCTCAGCTTTGACTGGAACAAAGTAAATCAGCCGGAGCTCATCTTTCAGCGCTTCGCCAGCCGCAGATCTCAGGTTTATGGCACGAAGGGGGTCGTAGCCTGCTCCCAGCCTCTGGCCGCCGAAGCAGGGCTAGAGATTCTGCGGAAAGGTGGAAATGCAGGTACTATGTCAATCATGTCGGTCAATGTCCCTCATCTCAATCATTCCTCTTAATCCCGAACCTCAGCCGATGCAGCCGTAGCCACTTCCGCGGCATTGAATGTCACAGAGCCCAGCTGTTGTGGTATCGGAGGGTATGTCTAATAATCTCATCCCGTGCGGGCTCTCAACCTCCTTCAAGCGACGCATTTTGCCTCTTCTATGATGCACAAACTAAGACTGTCAAAGCTTTGAACGGTTCAGGACATTCACCTGCGAAGCTTAACCTAGACTACCTGAGGCAACGCGGAATCAACGGTGGTCAAATTCCTCTTACGGACCTTAACGCTGTAACAGTTCCTGGTACGGTTTATGCTCTTGTCTCTTCTTGCTACACTAGTGAGGCATGAATAGGTGCTGCGGCCGCCTGGGTTGATACCGTCGAGCAGTTCGGTTCGCAGAAGGTATCAGTCGCAGACGTTCTAGCGCCAGCCATCAGACTCGCAGAAGAAGGGTGCACCAAAAATATTTGCCCGTCCTCTCATTCACCTTATATTTCATTTCATCCAGGGTTCCAGTCTCAGAGATCCACAGTTTCGCTGTACGATTAGATGACAAACAAGCACTTTATTCACGCTGATGTCCTCTATATAGTGGCAACGCTCTGAAAAGCTCATTCAAAGTGCATCTCCGAACGGTGACGAGATGCTTCTCAATGGGAAAGCTCCACTCCCAGGGCAAATCATGAAATTCCCCAACCTCGCCCATACTTTCCGAGCGCTCGTTGAACATGGCAAAGATGGCTTTTACAAGGGCCGTGTTGCTAATGCGATCGTTGATCTCATCAAAAGCAAGGGTGGAGTGATGGAACTCGGGGACCTTGCTGCTCATAAGACCTCTTTTGTCGAGCCTATCAAATATACGTATGCTGGAGAAGTCACGGTATACGAGGTAAAGTGCAATTTACATCGTTGACCCATGCTGCATCTTTCATTGCACTACAGTGCCCTCCTAATGGCCAAGGTGATATTACTTCCTAGTAGATATACTTTGGACTCGAATGCCGTTTAGGTATTACCGCACTTCTCGCTCTCGGCATCCTGGAGCAGATTCAAGTACAAGGGAAGACAAAATCGTTGCTTGAACTAGAACACAATTCTGCAGAGTATTTGCACTCCCTCATTGAAGCTATGCGGTCAGTCCAGATAATTTTCTGCTCCACTTCCTTGCTCATTCCCCTCCGCTTTTCTGGCTCAGTCTCGCATTTGCCGGTGAGTCTCCCGCATCCAGCCACTATTCAGCCAATTTGACACCCTTGGACGACCGACACAATTTAAAGACAGTCAATACTATGTGAATGACCCCGAGTTTAATTTTGTCCCCGTGGACAAGATATTAAGCAAGGTTTTCTATGTTCTTCCTTGGTAACCAACATAGATTTAATTCCTGGAAAGGAATATCTCGCTTCTCGCGCCCAGCTCTTCAACCCGACGAGGACCAACCCCAAGGTTATTCACGGCAATCCTGTGAACTCTTCCGATACCGTCTACTTCACTGGTATGCACAAATAACGCACCCGTTCAATTTGACTGACTAGCCTTCAGTCGCTGATCAATGGGGGAATGCTTGCAGTTATATCCAAAGTAATTACGCTGGTATGTCGGCATGCACTCTGAGTATGCATTGCGTGTTCACGGCTTTCGGGAAACAGGTTTCGGTACAGGAGGTACTGTGCAAAGCGATCATTTGAGTTGACATCGACTCACTCTTTGCGAAGCCGTGCCGAAGGGGTGCGGGTTTACCCTTCAGAACAGAGGTGCAGGGTTCGTCCTTAAGGAAGGACACCCGAACTGCTTGCAGGTAAACCTGTTGGTACTAACTCCAACAAGTCTGGGTCTCACATTGAATTCCCTAGGGTGGTAAACGTCCATATCACACAATCATTCCTGCGATGGCACTTAGGGGCGACGAACTTTTCTTGTCGTATGGGGTAATGGGAGGCTTCATGCAGGTGAGGAGGACGATAAGTCTGTTAGGCTACCCACTGATATTTCACACCAGCCACAAGGTCACGTCCAAGTCCTCCTCAACATGCTTCGTGGTTTTACAGCCCAAGCTGCCCTTGATGCGCCCCGTTTCTGTATTTCTGCAGGCATGCCGGAAGACGATGATAAAGATGCCGAATTTGGTGTTGTCAACAGCGAGGTATACTTCGAAGATGCCATCCTTCCTGCGACAATTGCCAAATTGAGAGGTGAATACATGTACGGAAGGATCACGAATTAAGTAACTGAACATTGCATTTCAGAAATGGGCCATGATGCCAGGACCATGACCGGTTTTGGAAGAGGGATGATGGGTCGCGGACAGATCATACAGAGAATCGTGGATCCGTCAGGCAAGACTGTCTGGGCAGCAGGCTCTGACCCTCGCGGAGATGGACACGCAGTGGCACAGATCTAAGACCTCCTGAGCAGAGGTCAATTCAACAATATTGCCTAATGTATGTTGTATGTATAGCTCAACCCGAAGAACGTCCACAGTTACAACATCCGCTGGCGGCGTTCGTTTCCTACTAAAGGGCAAGATAGGTGTGAGCGATGACAGATAATGAGAAAAGCATCCTAACCTGCTTGTTGTCGCCGGAACTCTCGCAACGCAAAACTCTTGTCGGGTCCTTCAATCTGTCCCCATCCTGCGAGAGGCACAACAATTGCAGTAGCATTATCCCATGCACCCAGCTCTTGAGCAAATGATAAAATGCGATCCGCTGCCACTTTCGGGGTAGGGGCGTCTCTTGTAAGGTCGACAATTTCGTCATCAGACAGAGTCGAGGAGATACCATCTGAGACGACAACCATCGATGCCCATTCCCGACCTAAGCAATAAAAGCAGTCAAGTTGTGAAAGTTATGCAGCGACGTCATTACATACCTTCCAACAGCCTTGCGCGTACCTCGGGTTCAGGTGTAACGCCAAAAGGCTTGAATTTGAGGTCTCCCAAACTAGTGCCGGTCAGCGAATCCTTTCACGACATGCCTTCTAACTCACGCTCTTGTATTTGCTAGTGCCCCCATCCATCTACGAATACACGTGAGTGGTCACACAAACATAGAGATAACGCATACGGACCGGGACTCGCCGAAAGAGTCAGTGATTAGTGCGGAGCCCATCATGCGTCGTAGTCGAGTAGCTTCAACACGTGAATCTGGGTGGTGGTTTTCGGTCATGGGGTACACGTAGCCACCCTTCCGAGAACATAACAGGACTCGGGCATCGCTGGGGATTCAGTTAACTCAAGTGACCAACGATAGACTTCCAGCTCACCCACAGTGCGCCACAGTGAGCGCAAGCTTCTCAGAGGAAAAAAATGGACGAGCAGGATGATCTAGGGAGTGGAGTATGGCTACTGAGGCTGTTGCCCCACACATCTTCGCTTCACTTTCTATGGAAAGAAGCCTGTCTAAATATGGTCAGCGTGTGGTCATCATAAACAATACATCTCGCCCTTACCAACTTCGAAAAATGCTTGTGTAGCGCGAGCCTCCAAATCAAGAGGTGGCGTGTCTTGGATGCTGTGAATCCACGGCGCAAGTGCACCACCTTTGAACCTTTTAAAGTAGCCCCCCAGATCCTTGATCCAAAGAAATAATTCGGGGATGTGAGACTTGTCAACAGACTCGAATAAACCATGCAGCTCCTGACGTAGATATTGAGAAACAGTAGAACCGCCATGCCTACATATTGTTTGTATTCTATTGAATATGTCCGGAATTTGCTGAATTGACATACCCGTCATAGAGGCCCACAAATACAACCTGGCGGGCGATAGGATCTATGGGATTTTCAGGTTCCCAGTCGATACCGATGGTCTTCTTGATGCTTAGGCGAAGTCCTTCAGGATCCAAGGAGAGGGCAGCAATTGCATGGTAATCTTCTTGATGACTGGGTGAGGTCTCAACGACAGGGATGTTAACCTTGTGAAGGAACTTACCCTCTATCGCCCCTCGAAGTTGCAACACCGATTATCTTCGGTGAATGTAAAGGTATTCGTCCCATGCCACCTATTCGCCACGGAAAATGAAGAAAAAGCATGCGTTCATTGTCTGAGCGAACTGACCTGGGGTGGAAAAACGGATATAGTCATGATAGAACCGCCGGTGAGTTGGAGGCAAAGAGAGCTTCGGGGACTTGAATAACCGTAAGAGTAGAGAAGACATTCGGTGTGTGCATGGACACTACTACGACAGTCAGCATTGCCTCGCTACTGAGCGCTGAGTAGGAGGGCAACTGATCCGCCTGGAGGACCGGTTGCGGGTGTTCTTGAAGCAGGGTTGGTGGGAATATCGTCAGTCGCATTGGCAACCAGTTACTTTAATACTTGCCGAGTAGATCAGAACAGGGGACCTTGGCAAGCCTCCTCGACAGTCTTCGCGTCGTTCAACTTCAGACGAACCCTCCGCGAGGGACTCGCACACTCATTTGTGCTCTCAAACTTAGTACGGTTATTGCGGTACTTATGGGATCAAGCCAGTCCACACCAAAGATCACCCCGCAAGACCGTGCAATCCTCGAGTGCGCGCCTTTCCAGTGTCTGCGCACCTGGAGACGCTCAACTGTCCTTCAGCCTCAAATTACAGCGCGACAAGCTGAAACAGTATCAGAAAAAGGTGTGCTCGAGTGTCCACTTTGACTTGTCCGTCCCAAAGATCCCCCTCTACAGATCCAAGTCATCCTCGACCGCGAGCATCGGATTGCGAAGTCACATCTTACTGCGGGTGACAAAGACCGCGCTGTCATAGCCCTGAGGAGAAGAAAATACCAGCAAAGCCTTCTTCTAAAGACGGATGATCAACTCGCAGTTTTGGAACAGCTAGTTGGTCTAGCGCATCGTTCTACAATCTGCGTCATAACTCCATTGCACAGGTCTCTACAATCGAGTTCTCGTTGGTCGAAGTTTCAGTTCTACATGGCTTGAAACAAGGAAATGAAGTGCTGAAGGAGATCCATCGTGAGATGAGCCTAGAGAGTGTCGAAAGGTTGATGGAAGAGACACATGAAGCCAGGGAGTATCAACGGGTACGCCATCCCCAATCAGCGGATTATTTTCATGGTCACTCACTTTACCTTCACAGGAAATTAGCAACTTGCTAGCGAACCAGCTGACCTTAGAAGAGGAGGATGCTGTTCAGGCCGAGCTTCTTGAGCTTCAGGCTGCAAGTGTAAGTTTTGTTGTTCTATTTAGCTACTGCATCATCTTAGAATTTCAGTTGGCGCCCCCGATCCAGCCAATGTTGCCGTCGGCACCGGAGGGACAACCTGTTGTTCATGAAAGAGAAGGTGATTCTTGTGCGTTTTCCTGTCACACTGCTTGCTTAGTATTCTGCGGTAGAACACGATTCGCTGGTGCCGGCCCAAGATGCTATGGGGCGAGTTGCAGTACCAGGCTGATCGAGTCACACAAAGATTAGACATTCATATCATCATTACCCTACAGATCATTCTATCACTGTGAAGAAGTAAGCAATGGAGTTAAGGGCGTTGAATATTGCCCTATGTCTAGTATCACCAGCCCTCAAAGTCACCAAAACCCAACCGTTTTTTCTTTTTAGATTCTTCAACCGGTGAGTCTTTGTAAACACCTTCCGGCTCGAGCGGTCTCTTGTTGCCAAGGTATTTCCCGACACCAGCGCCGGGCGTGTTACCTGACGATTCATCACTTGCGCCCACCTTGACTCCAAACCAGTTAATGTTGTCACCCGGTGTTTTCTGAGAAGTTTTTGGCCCCTCGTTGGCCTCTGCTCGTCGGGCGAGTTTCTTGGCGAGACGCGTTTTGTAGGTCTCAAATGGATCTTGGTGGCTGGATCACGGTTACTAGACGGAAAAGAAGAGAAGGATAGATCAGACGCACATAACGACCTCCGTTATTCGCACCGGTTTCGCTGGCCGCTCAGTTCCTTCTTTCCGAGGTGACTTTTCCAAGGTATCTAAAACCTCTTCACCCCCGACCAGTTTACCAAAAACAGTGTGCTTATTGTCAAGATGTGGGGTCGCTTTGAAGGTGATGTACCACTGAGACCTTGTTCTGAGTATTAGCGTCGGTGAACACTTTCTGTTGAACGCACACATACCCATTTGTGCCAGTGCCCTTGTTTGCCATCGCAACGATGCCCCGGCTGTCATGTTTGGCGGCACCTTTCAAATCATATTCGTCGCGGAAAGGTGTGCCCCAGTATGACTGTCCCCCCGCGCCTGTCCCAGTTGGGTCCCCAGTTTGTGCCTGGAGGAAAAGTTGGCGGATGGAGACAACGGTAAAGTAACGAATCCATTTTACCATGAACCCGGGAATCAACCGGTGGAAAAGACAATCGTCGTACTTGCCCGCTCTAGCGAGCATCAGAAAGTTGTAGCAGGTTTTTGGGGCCTATTGACAATGAGTGAGAGCAACTTATACAAGCGTGGTTCCTCGAACCTTTTCACAATATAATTCCAGGTTGAGGGATCCACCAAGACTTGTGATGACTCGAACATAAGCTCGGCGCTTGCCTACATCCTTTTCTTTACCCTTACCCTTTGGAGGGTTTGATATCTCTTCGAACATGAGTTCCTCCTCATCCCAAAGAAGCTTAGAAGACTGTGTCTGAGGATCCACAGAGGTCGACGTCAGCGAAGCACCAGGTGCACCAGTGGAATATGGAGAGATGTTCCCTGCGAAATGGTCCGCAACTGTAAAGATAAGGAAAGTATGGATACTTACAAGGGATGGATTTTTTGGCCTGTGAAACGGCTTTCGGAATGAAAGTTTTTGCCTTTTCCTCATTTTTTGCAGCCATAGCCACAGCGGCGGCCCCGGTAAGCGGGGATTCGGGAGGGAGTCCATGGGGATTTTGGAGGGTGATCACGTCGTCGCTGGCATTGTCACCTTAGAATTTCGCGGACAATGGATTTCGGTGAATATACCTCTTGAACGTCTTGTCCTCCAAAAGATCATTACCACCCCGGATGCTCTCGGCAAGAAATACATTGCCAGTTGTTGCAACTGCGACGATATGGGAATGCTCGTTGAATGGCTTGAATGAAATAGGGTCGTGGATTTCTCCAGACGGCTTCCGTGAGTAGTTAAGCTTGATGAGATCGTTTGGGAAGAGAGGTTCTTTGGTGATCGGGTTTGTGTTGTTATGTTGCCTTGAAAGAGAGGATGTAAGATGAAATGTCGAGCCACGGGAGAAAGAGAACTCGCTTAAGCCAAGGAATGATGTTCACGAGGTCAAAGACAAAACCAGTCCCGTCCTCGTTGCGTGCACAGACTGGGTGCTCAAATGGTTGGAAAGAAAGCGCACAACAGTCAAACGGTGTCTGTGCTCTGGGATGCGGGACCTGTTGTTTCCTATGGAATGAAGGGTTGATAGAGACCTGAAGGCGGTAACGATGGACAGCACACGCACGTTTTGTAACCCGACGACGAGGCTGAGTGCTGACCGAGCTCGCCGGCGTGCTCAGCGTGTGTGATGTATAGCTTGTTCGAGTTTCCGTGGCCCATCGTGACGACGAGTGCGAGCTCCCTGTCTGAACGGCGTCGGAGACAACAGAAACAAATAGCTCCGCAACATAACCCGAGGCTCGGCAACGACACACGCTCAGCCTTCAGCACCGTGTCGATGCTCCGCAGGTCAAT
>JBBPSC010000292.1:0-21824 GCA_038093395.1 Baorangia bicolor
GGTTACACTATCGGGGAGACATAGATTAGGTTGCGAGCGGCTGGGGTCGGGGATGCTCACTGAGGTCGATTTTGAAAAGGCATATATAGTAAAAGCCCTGGTAAAAGCGCTAGCGTGCGCCACTTGCTTAGCGCTTAGTGCTGGACCAACACCCAAGTTTCACATATTCAACTACAGTACTCGTTCGCCAGATGGCAGAAATCATCGACCTTACCGTGTCTCCTCGACCCGAGGTCATTGAGATCTCGTCTGATCAGGGGAACACTTCTCCTGATTGCCGCAATCGAACACAAGAAAACAAGAAGCGGAAGAGGAAAAAAGGAAAAACATCCAATGGCCTCGCCAGTGATGGTATTGGGAGTTCTGCCCAGCCTTCACAGACTCATTCACCGGAAATTGAAAACAAATACATTGAGCTCAACGAATCCACACCTCAACATAGATCTGCGTCACCTCCCCTGCGGATTTCTTCGTCTATCACTGACGAACCTGGTCTTTTCTTCTTCGACGACGCAGCTGCTCCCATAGCTGTGGAGAATAGTTCTACTCCGGAACCTGTGGAATCCAACGGAGATGGCGATAAATTATTACTGCCATCTCATGTTGCAATCTTTCATGATGATGGACCCATTCTTGCCGAGGTGCTCCCACCCCCCAAACTGAGCTCAGACGATGAGGAATATATAGAGTACCTCGATTATGAAGATCGCAAGGTCTGTTCTGCCGTGTTTGTTATATCGTATACACTATAAAATCTGTCTAAAGGCCCCTGGGTTGGTCCGCTATTTTGAAGTTGAAGGAGAAGAATCCAATCAATCGAGACCGTCGATATTTAAATGCAAGAATTGCGGTGCAGAGGGTGATCATAAGACCTTTGACTGTCCCATACAGATAGTAAGCTATAGAACCTTGAATGCGCATCATTGAGCTAACGAGATTCCTCAGTGCCTGACCTGTGGTGCTCGTGACGAGCACTCTACGCGAAGTTGTCCAATTAGCAAGACGTGCTACACCTGCGGCATGAAAGGTCACATCAATAAAGTACGAATATCGCGCGTGCGTTGTGCTGTTCCCTGTCATAACGTGTTATAGACGTGCCCCAATCGGTTTTCGGCTTATATGGCGTCATCTGATTTTCATGGTGACTGCGATCGCTGTGGATCCACAGAACACAAGATGAATGTATGTTCCTACCAATACAGACATTCATATGGAATCATTCTGACTGGATCATATCATTCTAGGAATGCCCGACCCTCTGGCGCATATACCAGTATGTGAACGATGAGGAACACGTCGTGATCTTGCAGAGTCGAGAGGAAAAGAAACAATTTGCCATTGGCGAAGGAGGCGAAGGATACATTGGTGGGGAGGTATGGTGTTATAATTGTGCGAACACGGGTCATTTAGGAGACGTGAGTGAAATCTATAATGCCCCAATCTTCCTGAATGACATGCAACCTTAGGACTGCGATGAGCTCCCGCATCCGGCGACCTTTCCTACGGAATACTCTGCATTTAGTTCCCACAACGTCATGTCAGGGCCATTCTATGATCCTGCTACCGAACCGGTTTCTATAAAACGTGGGCCGAGGGAGCGAGGGAACGAGGTCAACTGGCCTCGTTTACCGGACGACTGGGATGCGGGTGCTCCTGTAGACGTGGGGAAGCGGGGGAAAAACAAGGACAAAGAAAGGCTAGAGAAGAGGTTCCGGGAGCAGGAGGATGAAGGCGAGGATTGGTTCAATGACATCCGGAACGTGAAGAGGAGAGGAATGAATCAGCAAGCACCACCGCCAGGGCCGCGTGGAAAGACGTTTAAGTTCGGGTTGTTTAAAGATGGTGGCCATGAGCTTTCCTCTCCGCCGCCTTCATTGCCTACCAGCGGCAGTGGATCTAGCTTGCTCGCCCGGCTCAGCGATCCTCGTGGAGGAAGAAATCGGGGGAAAGGCGATCGTGGTCGCGACCGACATGAACCACCGCACCAGTCCGAGATTCCCATTCGCATTCGGGGAGCTGCAACCGATCAAAGAAACCGGGAAGGTAGGTATGCAAATTCGCGCAAAACCGACTGGGAGCGAGATCAAGATCGATGGGATAGAGACAAGGCAGGTCGAGGATCGAGGCAGGGCCACGGGCCACGCTACAAAGGTGGCTACGATAGATGACGTTGTGGACTTTAGAATGCAGTTTGAACGCGGTCGTCAACGAGGTTACCAGCCAGCCACACGTTTTCCAGTTACATTACTCAGCTCGAGACCGTGTGGCTCGCTTGCAACTTGCTCGACCAGCCAGTGGCACACAGTTCTCCACACACTATTTGTTCATCACGTATCTTGACTTTAACATTCCCTACACCACGGATCGCGATGTTGAGCGGGTTGGTAGCTTCCCCGACGCTCGACCTTGACGGGCGGTCGAGGAAGGCATCCTCCAAGCTTGCATCTACTACCGTAGATCCAGCTGCATCAGCCTCAGCGGAGGCTGCCATCAACCCCGTCGCCCGTGCTGCGGTCTCCATCGAGTATGCATCTCTGCGGCATGACAAGCATTGCCCAACAGGCATGTATGTCACACCGTCCACAGAGAACATGCTCATCTGGGACGCCGTTCTTTTTGTGCACAAAGGCGAGTGATGGCAATTCAGAGTCGAAGAGGCCACGTCGATGACTCTCGTATGCTCTCCAGGCGACTACGCAGGCTCCGTTCTCAAGTTTGTCATGACGTTCCCCGACAACTATCCCGATCGACCTCCTACGGTGCGCTTCGTGACGGACGTATTTCACCCGCTTGTTGCGAGTCAGACAGGGATGCTCAACTTGATGGCACGATTTCGACCCTGGAGGTGAGTTGCTTGGCCGTCGATGTAGCCAACAGGCCAACAATTTACTGGTACCCTGTAGACCGAAAGAACATCATGTTCACGACATCTTGTACTTCGTGAAGACTGCGTTCAAGGAATGTGCACTGGAGAAGCTGAATGAGATGGATATAGTGAACAAGGAGGCTTTCAAGTACGTGTCAGTCTGTATGTCTTTCTATGTTCTGAGAGTCGGCTTACACGTTATCAGGCTGTGAGTCTATCCCGCGCACAGCTAGTATTCTTGTTGCACTCTCACCATTACCCCATAGATATACAGAGAACAGGTCTTCTTTCGCAGCCCTTGCCCAGCAATCCTCGCAGTTATCGCAGTCACCGAGCGTGCTCTATGATGCTCCAAGTTCGCGGAAAGCTTATTCATTCCGCTTCGCTCCAACAAGGCCCGAGCAAGTCAACAAGGTTCTTGAATCGCTTTCAATTCAAACACCCTCTGGGCACCCATCATAGAACACAATATTATCGTCACGCAATGTGCAGCTTACTACAGACGATAACGATTGCAGTAGTATGCCCTCTTTGGAGTGCAAGAATTGAATTCCGATTTAGCCTCGTGCATAAAACCACACCAACTCCGTTTCGTCAGAATCTAGAATGTTTCAGAGACAGGCATACGAACAAGTGGTTGCTGCTTGTCCTGCTGCAGCCAACGCCCCGCCCCCGACGACTTAGGACTTGCGGTTCTGATGGTCCTAATTAGCACTGAAGGAGGCAGTGAAGCACTTTTACCATGCCTCCTCAAAACCGACCTCAGTGAGCACCCCCGACCCCAGCCGCTCGCAACCTAATCTATGTCTCCCCACGAGTGCAACCTATCTACAGCGTTTATTATTCGACACTCACTCCATAAATTACCAGGCATACTACGGGCCGTAGAGGCACCGTGTTTGAATAGTTTAGACTATTGGATGCGGTATATATAGATCTATGGTTTCTTTCCACTCTAGGAATTCGAAACTCTCCCAGCTCCGAAAGTAATCATACTTCCGAATGCTTTCCCAAGAATTCGTGGCCAGGATCATCGCTGCTGCTGTTGTCATTAACACTGGATCCCAGCCTGTCGTTCAAACGATGCACCGTTTCAACGTAAGGGGTGTCCGTGCCCGTGTCATCGTCCTGCCCCGATCCATTGACATGATCGTCAAGTGAATGTGTATCTTTTGCGTACCTCTTTGACCCTTCCAAAATGTTTGGAAAGCTTTTCAATTACCAAACTATACGGTAAGTGCTGAGTCAATTTCCTGAATTCGTGCCATGAGCTATCAATTGTCCGGACAGTTCCCAATGAACTAATTACCTTCGAGGCTGAACATTGAGAGAATGCCGGGCATCCAAAGTAGAGTCGAGTACATTGGACGAGTGAGCACCCTCGCTTACGGATAACTTAATAGAGTACTCTTTGTCAGAGTTACCACGGCCAAAATTCCTTTCATAAAGCTCGAACCTGTAACAAAAAAAATAGTGAGACCTTTACCAGATATAAGAACTGAGCGACGGACGTGATGTGTGACTGCATTGTGTATAGTCAGCTTTATCCCTATCACGCTGGCAATCGAAGGTCACGCACGCAGTAATCTAGTTCTGGGATCCGTCTGTTGGCTATGGGCAATCCAGATAATAAAACGAGGTTGACCAGTGTGTGGATGTGGCTCTCTTTTGTGAAGTACAGCGTGACAGAACTTCCTCCATTATTACGGGCAGCTTCGAGGTCTTCAACGACCTTTCGAAGTAGAGGAAGCGAGGTCAGGATTCCTATTTCTTCCCTAGATTCGAGAAAGAGAAAAGTGGGTATATCATATCTTGGGATTAACCAAAAAGTAGGTTAAACGCACTTTTCATTGGGATCAATGCCGTATTCCTGGGGGGCAACCAAGTCAAAAAGAGCCTTTGCACGACCATATAGTTCGTGGAGCTTGCGATCTTGCGATTGATTTGGGTCTGTGCCTTGTCCAGCATGCTCGTCAAAGATGGCAAACAGGAATTGTCGATGATGAAGAGCGCAATATTTGATCGTGTCATACAGTTCAGAAACCTGTGGCAAGACATTGGCAATGAATAGCATAATATGGCATGGCCTCACTGACTTACACGGGAGGGATCAAACTTTTTCTGTTCCACGTCACAGAAGTCTTCAAACAACTTTTCCCAGCGCTCTCGAAAGAGCCATGGTTCATCACTGCAACACCTGGGTAGTGTTTAATCTGGTGGAATTAAATACATGGTCATATACATACCAGCGCTCTTGAATCTTGCCAACATCCAACGTTTCAAAATTCTTGCGCATGATAGTGCGGAACGAGCTCAGGAGCTCGATTACTTCCTGAGTCACGAGATAAGACGGGAGAATCTAGGTGTTCAGTGTTCACTTACTTTCACAACTTCGACTGGCTCCTTCTTCATGCTCTTCGGCCACGTGAGTTCTGGTCGTTTCTCAGGCTCACCGGGCCTGAGCAGTATTTTGAGTCGCTTCTTAACATCATCCATCAGATCCTTTGCAGCATTTGAGTCGTCTAAAAGATCCTTGCGGATGATAAGAGCGGGGGGTCCTCCATGAGAACCTGAACCATTCTTATGTGGTGTTATATTGTTCGAATTGTCATCCAGAGAAGAGCAGGAAGAAATCGAACTGGCAGAGGAAGACGTGGGATAGTTTGACTGATTGTCAACCAGAGCTGCAGCAAATATTTCCGCCGAGGCAATAACTCGTCGCTCAGATGAGGTGTAAATCTAAGATGTAGGGTTAGTGACATGGAGTTGTGAAGCCACCCGGTATTGAGATTTACTGAGACATTCTGGAGGGCATCCTTGTCTACACGCGGAAACATGAGCTACCCAGACCGCAGACAGCTGAGATAATAACCTACTCATGATGGAAAGGTCTTTCTTCATATTCTCGCCGAGATCTCTAGATTGGTATCTTGCCGAATGTGTGAACTGTGGATTACAATAATTTAGAAGGGCATCAACAACAGCAAGAGGATCTTACCTCGCCACCCCATTTGAATACCAAAGTCAACTTGGTTAATCTCCGTGGCTGACCAGCCTGCCGCTTCGAATATACGGGCTTGAGCTGCGTCTTCGTTCCAGGTAGGTCTATCTTACTGAAAAGAGCGGTATTCAACTGTGTAAGCTTCGCGAGATCATCGCCGTCAGCGCCAAGAGACTTGGCCTCTTCCACCGCTTTCGCGACGAGGTTCAGTTGCTTCCTCTCCCGGAGTATAATCTCTTCCTTCTCGCCGTTGAGCAGGCGGACGAAGGGTTGCGTCCAAACATCACCGATCGGGAAGTTGAATTTCAACTTTTGTTTTGGCGTGCGATCAGCATGGCGGAAAACGGTCACATTTGCTTTGAGGCGCCAGCTTGCGGACTGGGACAGGGCATCGGCTGGAGGTAAAGGACGGTCTATGGAAGACGAAACGTGTATGCAGAGAGAGGCAAGAATCTCTGCTGCTTTGTCTGGTCAACAGGGGACTGCGTGAGTATGTTTCCTGCATGTGATGGACTGGAGAAATCCCTGACCGTAGTAGAACTCGTTGCCCTTGACAAAGCTCCATCCATTGACGTCGATTACCTGGCTGCTTTTCCCGCCTTGGCACCTCAACATGTCGAAGCCACAGACGTTTTGACCGAATGCTTGGCAGATCTTGGCAGCATACGTTTTCTCTCGTTCGCTAAGATGGGTGATGAAACTGGAAAGATAACAGGGTTGAGACGAGTTAGGAATGGTGGATGATATCGGCATACCGTATTTCCTTGCCTTCCGTGTTCCGGCGGACGACGCCATCTACGACGGGAGACTTGCGAGTCTCTGCATGGAAATAGTCTGTGCCAACAGTGTAGACCTTGATATCCTCTGAGTTGTCGACATCGATGAACTCTTCGTAGATGTAAGAGCCGTCGGTTCGAGGGTAGTTGAGGTTTGGATCAAGGTCGCTGGACTTGTTTCCGACCTGGGGGGAGATTAAGGGGGGGGAAGGAGTGGGACAGGATGATGAGACAAACCTTCCTGAACAAGCGACGGCCACCGCCTCCACGAAAGTAGATGTATACATTATGGTCCTCGCCGCTGACCGGTTTCTCCACAAAAGGCTTTTCCAAGAGTTTGCCATCGATGATGATGGCATCACCATCCTCGCGCATGGATACCTCTGGGGTGACACGGAAGTCGCCGAGCTGAATGCCGAGTTTGTCCATCATGATCCGGCTGAGCTCGGGATCGGGACGTGGACCACCATCTCTGGAGACCTCTAGACGTCTTGGTGTGGGGACGTGAAGATGGTCCAAGACGGCACCGACGAGACGACGGTCCCAGAGGAGGGCCTGGGGGGGAAGGTCGTTGATGCAAAAGGGATTGCGAAGCTTGACGTAAGAGATGGCCTTGTCGAGGGGAAAGTCGGTGGAAAAGAAGGAGATGAGAACGTCGCAACGGGGCCAATTTTCGACGTCTGAAACATGTGGGCGTGAGTAAGAGGATACAAAATGGGAGGGGAGACGGCGAACCTTCGTCAAGGATGACTTTATCACCAAAGACTTTGACTTCTATTGCGCCGCGGGACCATTCGACGAGACGTGTAAGGATCTCACGCATCGGCTTTGAGCGGGCTTTGATGTCCATGGCACATATGCCAAGGGTGACGGGTGGACGAGGAAGATCATGTAGAAAGTCTGAAGCGACTGATGAGCGCGAGGAGGATCTTGTGAGGATGGAACTCGAGCGAGGGGAGGACTGGTCAGCGGAACTCAGGAATGCTGAAATCCGCGACGGTCGCTGTTGCATGAGAAATAAAGATAAGCACAGCCACGGATGAGTGAGGCATTTGTGCTTAATGAGGCATTTTCTGGAGAGAGACATATAATTCGCGGTAGATATCCATCATGGACCCATCCGAATGGACAGCACACTTCTCCACTGCACCAGGTACCGTTCTTTCCCCCCACCCGAGCCCACTCCCGATGGTACCCCGCACGTAATCACCCTCTCTGTCGGCGGCATGACCTGCTCTTCCTGTGTCACTACCATCACAGATATGCTGTCCCGTCTGCCCGGCATCTCCGAGGTCGTCGTCAGCCTCCTCGCCAACTCCGCCACCGTCCGTGTCCAAAACAAGAGCCTTGTCTCCTCCGTCACCGACACAATCGACGACTGCGGGTTCCAAGTAGAGCTCATCACCGCAGAACCCATCCATCTCTCATCTCCCACCAGCCAACGACCCCCCGCCGCTCTCCGTGAAATATCTCTCCGCGTAGACGGCATGTACTGCCAGTAAGTCCATCTCACTTCTTCTTCAAGTGCTCTCCCACCCATTCCCATCAGCCATTGTCCCGGAAAAATCCTGGACGCACTACGTGACATTTTCCCCAGAGTTACCGTCACGAAGCCATTCACTGATCATACCGACCCTCTTATCGAAATATCATATGAAGCTGCCCCTCCAGATTTCACCATCCGCACCATCATTTCTCGCATCGTCTCTGCAGATCCCGCATTCACTGCGTCTCTGTATCACCCTCCCACACTCGAACAGCGCACCCGCAGCATGCAGCTCCACGAGCAAAGAATTCTCCTCAAGCGGCTTCTCTTCACCTTTGTCATCGCCATCCCTGCATTCATCATCGGAGTCGTTTACATGAGCCTCGTCCCCTCCGGAAACCCGTCGAAAAGCTACCTTATGGAACCCATGTGGAATGGAAATGCCTCGCGGATAGTGTGGTCCTTGTTCTTTTTGGCAACCCCCGTCATGTTTTACGGCGCTGGGCTCTTCCATCGGCGCAGCATCAAGGAGATACTGGCCATGTGGCGGAAAGGAAGCTCAACGCCGATCATCACGCGGTTCACCAGATTCGGGAGTATGAACCTTCTCGTAATAAAACACCTTTCTCCATCCGAGCTCGTCGCTCATCCTGCTTCGTAGGTCTCCACCGGCGTGTCCGTGGCATATTTCGCCTCTGTTGCACTACTGGCACTCGCCGCGTCCCAACCACCTGCCCCAAGCAGAATTGGTGACACCACTACATACTTTGATTCTGTCGTCTTCCTCACCTTGTTCTTGTTATGCGGTGGGTGGGAACGGAGGATTTTCTCTGCTGAGCTAACCCAGAGCTGGTTTAGGCCGGTACCTCGAAGCGTATAGCAAAGCACGAACTGCCGACGCTATTACAGCGCTGGGTTCCCTTCGCCCAGCAGAAGCCCTTCTGGTGACTCCCCGTGGTCCGTCCGACGTGGTTCGTTATTCGTGTAACGTAGACCTCGAGAAAGGTGACCCCCTCTCCGAGAATGGAGACCTTGCCGTCGTCCTCGGGTTTAAAGCCGAAAAAGTATCTGTTGATCTTCTCGAAGTTGGAGACATCGTCCGTGTCCTGAATGGAGCAACTCCACCATCTGATGGTACTATTGTTTCTGGTGTTGAGACCTCGTTCGACGAGAGTTCCCTCACGGGTGAGGCTAGGCTTATCAAGAAGAAGGCCGGAGATCGAGTTTTCCTCGGTACGATCAACAAGGCAAAAGCCGTTGATGTCAGAGTGGACGCCATCGGGGGTGTGACAATGTGAGTATCAATCTGACGCTAATGGCTACCGTCTCATAATCTTCGCAGGTTGGATCACATTGTCCGGGTTGTTCGTGAAGGGCAAACTCGTCGTGCCCCAATCGAGCGGATCGCGGACATGGTTACAAGCATCTTCGTCCCGATCGTCACTCTGCTCGCCATCATCACTTGGGTTGTCTGGCTCGCTCTTGGATTAGGAGGTGGGATCCCTCCCGATTATCTCGACATTGGGACGGGAGGCTGGAGTATGTACTGTCCATTTTATTTCCTCGTTCTTTTGGTTAACTTGCTCTACACCAGCCGTGTGGTCGCTGGAGTTTGCAATTGCAGTGTTCGTGGTCGCCTGCCCCTGTGGTATTGGTCTCGCAGCTCCAACTGCCCTCCTCGTCGGTTCCGGTCTCGCAGCCAAACACGGTATCCTCGCACGCGGCGGAGGCGAAGCATTCCAAGAGATGGCGCAAGTCGACGTTGTGGCGTTCGACAAGACTGGAACACTGACTGAGGGAGGACAACCTCAGGTTTCTGACTTTGAGGTGACTTCCGGGTCAACATGGACGTGCCAGACCATCCTTGGAATTGCTGCGGAGCTTGAGTCTGCATCATCACACCCATTAGGCATCGCTATCAAACAATACGCAATGAAGCATGGGGCAGCCCAGTTGAATGCGACCGGTTTCGACGAGGTTGCCGGGCGTGGTGTGAACGCCCACTTCGATGCATTGGGTTGTACAGCTCTCATTGGGAATGAAGCCTGGATGAGGGAGCACGGGGTCACTCTGGAAAGTCAAACAGCTTCTACGTTGGCCAAGTGGTCAACCGAAGCCAAGAGTATCGTCCTTCTCGCGCTCAGCGATGGCAGCGCTGAAACCTTTTCTATTGTGGCCATCTTTGCCGTGACGGACCATCTGCGGCCGGAGGCTCCCAGTGTCATTCGACTTTTCCGCGAAAGGGGTATCGGTATTTGGATGATATCCGGCGACAACGAGCTGACGGCAAAGGCTGTCGCGAGAATGGCCGGCATCCCAGAGATGAATGTCTTGGCAGGAGTGCTCCCCCACCAGAAAGCAGAAAAGATCGAATGGCTGCAGGCGAATGGTATCAAGCGTCCCGGTTCGAGATGGCAGAGGCTTTTCGGTAAGAAGGGGACGAACGAGCGGTGCATCGTGGCGATGGTCGGTGATGGTATCAACGACGCTCCTGTGAGTCGGTTTCTTTTTATTCTCAACGTCGCGGTGTACTGACAGATGCGAAAGGCCCTCGCTGCGAGTGACATTGGAATTGCCATCGGATCTGGTAGCGATGTTGCCATCTCTAGCGCTTCGTTTATTCTGGTATCTTCGAACCTCAAGACTCTCCTCACATTGTGCGACCTATCGCGAAAAGTCTTCAACCGTGTCAAGCAAAACTTTGTGAGCACCTTGGTGTCTACCCTTCTGTACAATGATGGCTGACTCGTTCTCGCAGGTTTGGGCGTTCATGTACAACATCATTGCGGTACCGATTGCTGCGGGCGTGATCTACCCCGCTGGTCACGCACGCCTTGCTCCCGTGTGGGCATCACTAGCGATGGCTTTATCGTGAGTCTTGTATGAACAAAATCGTGCGGATTCGAGGTGCTAACCTATTGTCCCCAGGTCCGTTTCTGTCGTCTCTTCTTCGTTGTTACTCAAGTTGTACAGAGAACCCAAAGTGTAAATCCCAAGGCAATCATCCTCTGCTAGAAGATAGAGGCCACTTGCAAGATCATGATATTCTTTCCAAGTTGTGCATTCTCAAATGTACTTGTATTGATACACCCCACTTATGTCTTGGTACATGCCAGCGACGCCTGCATATATGCATGTTAGGACAGTTTCTGCTGCTGCAAAAGTTGACGTTCTTTCTTCGTGCGATAAAAGTCTGAGAACGACAGTCGGATACCCAAGAACCGGCAGTCGAGATCAGGGTGGGATTGAAGGGCATGGACGATGGATTGTGCAGAGTCGCTAAAGGACATGCTGTACTCTCTCACGAGTGCACGGATTTTCGAAAGGGATTGAGGGCTCGCACGATCCGGCGCTGGTGCGGTGTAAATTCCCTGACGTGACGTGAGGTAATTATGGGGAATGATTCAGAGGAGACATACTCTATCCACGTCTTTTACTTGGTCTCGTCTTGCTGATTCCGACAAACAGTAATGGTAAAGGTTTTCCTGTCGACGTAGTTGTAACAAGCGATTGAGACTCGGGGGTCGAGACTCACAGTGGCCTCACGGAATTGCAGAATTGTCTGAAAGACATCTCGGACTTGGGTTAGGAGGTTCTCCTGAAAAGGGACGGATAAGTATATTGGCAATTCCAGGGAAATGCGTCCAAACCTCCTTTCCGGCCTTTGGGAAAAGTAGGAATACCTTCTTGACCATCCTATCAAGGTACGACCGATGTGCCTCAATCATGGCGTCAAGATCGCCTTCACGCTTTTGGAAAAACTCGGTCAAGATTTTCCACGAGCACGCTATTACTTCCAATTGGCAGTACGCCTGCATCTGGCGAATGAAATGTATCATTTCAGCCATGACGACGCGAATCTGGTGCCAATCGTATTCGAGATCTGAAACATCCTTTGTGAATAGGAAAAATCAAAGGTGGAGGCAAGCCTACCAGGTAACCTCAGGAACGTCCTCGATGCACCCGCGATTCTCATCCAGCCCTGACTCAGCGTGCTCTCCACCCTCTTCATCTTCCACAGGTGATTAAACAGCTTTAAATACTTGACCATCGAATCAGGGTCGAGTATCGTATCAATCGGTGCATCAACTTTGTATTCAAGGGTGAAGACATCCCAGCCGATTTCGCCGTGGGAGTACTCGAGCATGCGTGCGTCGAGTCTGCGAAGGACGTCAGGGGGGTCGTTTTGTGCATTGGAGGTGCGGACGGCTGTTTCGAGTGTTGCGGTTAGGTTATGTCGATAGAGGGTGTTTGCGGGACGAGTGAGGCTTGGTCTGCGGAAACGATTAAAGATTGTAAGACCTCAGTCGCAAAGTCAACTTGCCCTAAAGCCTCCATGAGTTGCTCTGCAAAGTCTCCATAGCCGAGGAGTAGATAGTGTTTTAGAGCACGAAGATGATCCATCAATTTGAACTTTTCGATGAATACCTCAAAGAGCCGTTGACTAGCCGTCGAGTAGGCAGAGTCTATGGATCGCTCGAGCCCCGCGATATCACTGTACTTGAGGACTGTTGAAAGTGAGAAGTGTGGTTTGATCGGATGTGGGCGAGGAGTGACTCACTCCCGCCCGTATTGCTCATCTTTTCTCGGGTTGCAACCCAATCACTGTCGTGACAACTGTATCGGATGAAGTTCAAGCTCTTTCCGGTAGAGAAGATCTACAGGGAGGCGAGTATTTGATTGATGCACTGCTCGGCCAGTGCTTTTGCTTACCTTTTTCCCAAAGGCTTCTCCGACGAACATGGGTAGCATGTCCTTTCTGAAACGGTATTTTGCCTCCCAGAGCCGAAGACCGCTTTCGCGCTCGGTGGACATGTCCTCTGCATCACCCGCGAGTGCGCCAAACACGCCGTCTCCACTGCCTGTGAGTAATGAAGGGTGTAACAGGTATTGTACGTGTGCAAGGTCTGGGTCGACAGAAACAAAGAACTCGTTGTAGGGATCGTAGAGTTCGCCTGAAAATAACCATTTGTGCAAGGTAGAAAAGAAGGGTTTGGATACCTATTTGGAGTTGGGGTGAGTTTTCTGACGAAGCACGAGAAAACAAACCTCTTCGAGTAATTGATCTGTGAACTCGCGGACAAAAGGGTCGCCGTTATCGGTGTAGCTGTGAATGAGATTAACTAGAGCGCCACCCTGGGCGTCTGGTAAGGTGTGATTCAGGGGGGTGTACGGGTGATGGGGAAAGGAGGTACCTCTGGCGCCTTCGACGCACACACTCATCATGCGCATTCTGAGCCTCCAGTCGTTTACCCAGACATCGAGGCGCTTCAAAGTGAGACTGGTCACTCGGTCTGATATGTCGGGGTCGGCATCTGGATTTGGTGCGGATGGTAATGACATCTGGGACTCGAGGATGGCGACGAGACGGTAGTACTCTGTGAGTTGAGCCTGAAGGTGGTGGCATAGACTCTGTTCGATCATGCCGACGGCGGAGCGGTGTTGACTGTCTTTGACAAAGGAGTCGACTCTAGCATAGAGATGGCCGACTTCTGCGAGTCTGTGTATAAGAGACCGTACGGGGCAAGGGATGATATATTTCTGTAGATGGATCAGGAAGTGGAATGCGAGAAAGAGAGTCGGGTGCACCATGTCGTCGAGGAAGACAAGTGTGTTGAGGTCATCTTGGTCGGAGAAGGCTAGCTGGACATATTTACCGGATATGCCTTGAAGGAGATAGAGGGTGTCGCGCAAGAGAAGATGCTCTGGGAGCCGTGCTCGGGCTTGTTGGGTGAGTGAGTGGAGAAGAGGAGGAGGGAGGGTGGGGTACCTGTTCGCGCGCGGTAATCGCGTAGAATGTCTGCCTTTGACTTTTGCTTTGGTGGGCGGGGAAGTGGGGAAGCATCTACTGGGCTCGGGGCGGTGGACGGTGGCCTGGTGGACGGTGGTTGGAGGGTGGCGAGGAAGGGAGGGGCGGGGGTGGAGTGAGGACGTGCGGAGGAGGCGAGCGCATAGAGGAAGAGGAGGGCTTCGTGTTTCCGGGAAAGGACGGGCTGGGGAAAAAGTGAGAGGGGGAGAGAGGGAAGAGAAAGGGACGGACTTGGTCGAGGAGACGGGAGAGCAAGTTTGTGAATCGGAGAGAGGCGGTGCTTGGGGAGGGGTGTTGTAGCACTGTGGACGGGTCAGCGGGCACGGAGAGAGATAAGATCGCTCACGGTGTCGCTTGATGAGACTGGCGAGGTGGACGGTGTCGGTCTCATAGGACTGGCCAATGTGGCTGTGGGGGGGTGGAGTGAGCGGGGGGGGGGGATGCGGTGGGTTCAAGGACTGACCTGGTGAGGATGTCGACGGCGTGGGCTGCGAGGTCGTCTCTCAGACGTCCGTTCTCGCGCGAGGGGGGTACGAGGGCGGCGATGAGCGCATCCAGCGACGACGCGGCCATGGTGGCTGTGACGCGGGCAACCCTTCCTTCTCGCCATGGAGCCGACCCGTCCGTTTGCATACCAGACACGTCTCCTCGAGCGCACCCGCACCGATCCTGCGCCGTCCTCTGTCAGGTCTCGCTGGACTCCCTCCCACCGCATCGCACCCAGTCTCGATGCCCTCAGAGGGAAGTGGGAAGAGCGCGCCCGCGCCGACGCCACCCCCACCAATGTCAAGGATCTCCACGACACCTCTCCCACTCCCCGCACAGACGACACCACCGGAACACCTCCTCACCTCAAGCGCCATACTCTCCCCGCTCACATCGTCGCTTCCCCCCTCTCCCCCAACACCACCGGCATATCCGTCGAGAACCCCGACTCGCCCTCCTCTGCTTCACCAACTCCCCATCGCATTCGTTTGCCAGCCTCTGCCCCGCCCCAGTCCCCCTCCACCGAGTCGTCTGCTCCCACCCCGTCCCCGCGTTCACGTCGCTCAAATACCCTCGACAGCTCCACTGTCAACTATGCCGCCGCTCGTCAGGCGTTAAATAAGCTTTCTGATTCGCCTCCAGTCTCCCCATCCTCCACGTCCAGACCCTTGTTCACCCCCAATACCTCCGCGTCCACTCTTCATCGCCGGCCTACTTCGGTCTACGCCACTCCACACTACAACATACCAACTCCACCGGACAAGTCCCATCATCGTCCAACCTCCAGTCTCGATCTTGCCGACACTCCCGATCGTCCTTCGGCCCGCGCCTCATATTCACCCTCCCCTACACCCGCCCCGTCTTCCGTCATGTCCCCTACACCGTACAAAAGTTCATACATGGTCAGCAAAAAGGCATCCACGTATGGACAGATCGGTGCCCGCAAGCTTGGTCGACATCTTCCCCGTATAGCCAGTGGAGACGGCGACGACACTCCACATGACCACAACCAACCTTCTCCACCAGTTCAGCAGACCAGCCCACAAAAGGAAAAACCTCTTTATCACCTTCGTGCTCATAATGAACCTCCCCTCTCCCCCGCCTCTCAGGAGCGAGTTCCATCTGGTCTTGCTGATCCCGATGACGTCGCCGGCGTCCCTGGTCGCCTTCGTCTGTCCCGAGACAAGACCCCCAAAGCCGCTCATCCTTCGCCCTCGCCATCCTCGCGTTTGACAAGGGGCCTCTGGGCCGATACACAAAGGCATCTGTTGCAGGCCTACGAGTATCTGTGTCACGTTGGTGAGGCCCAGCAATGGATAGAGGGTTGTCTCGGTGAGGAACTCGGCTTTGGTGTCGTAGAGATGGAAGAAGGGCTAAGGAACGGTGTCGTCCTCGCCAAGTTGGTCAGAGCATTCCAAGGCGAACGAGTTGTTCGTCGCATTTACGAGGTACTCTTTTCTCTCTCTCCTCTCCGTCTCTGGTGTTGACCAGTTTCCCAGTCAAAGTCGTCCAAGCTAGATTTTCGACACTCCGACAATATCAACTATTTTTTTGTCTTTGTTCGACAAGTTGGTCTTCCAGAAGTAGGTTCTTCCCTGGTTCACCGTCGATATCCTCCATCATCCATAACCTCCTAGTGCTTTATCTTTGAGCTCACGGACTTGTACGAGAAGAAAAATCTCCCAAAAGTCATTTATTGCATTCACGCCCTCAGGTACGCTACGAGCGTTGCCCAGTTGTCAACAACTCATCTCGCGTAGTCATCTCCTCGCCAGGCGAGGACTAGCCCAGCGTATAGGAAACCTGCTCGGTCAATTGCAGTTCTCTGATGATCAGCTGCAGAAGACACAGAAAGGACTCAACGATGCTGGTGTTCCAATGCCGAACTTTGGCGATGTTGGTCGAGAACTCGCCAAAGAGATTAACGAAGAACCGGAGGTCGAAATAGAGACCGAGGATGAGCGTGAGCGTTACCATACCGCATCGTTTTCTTGCTTTATCATAGCTATATCCATCCTAGGGCGAGACCGATTGCTTTTGGAAAACGAGGATTCCACCCGCGCTTTGCAATGTTTGGCCCGTGGATTCCTAGTTCGAAAAGCGCAGGCCACCCAATACGCTCGCCTCCGTTTTGCAGAACGATATGTACCCAAGATTCAAGCTATATGTCGCGGTGCCATCGCGCGACGTCGTGTCTTTGATCTCCGCAAGGAAACCGTCAATCTCACCCCATGGGCGATTCGCCTCCAAACGGCTGCTCGCACGGTCCTGAAGCGTAGGCAATGGCTCGCCTACCTTGAGCGTATTCGGGTGTCCGTTGAGTATGTTGTTAAAACACAGGCACAGATTCGGGGCGTGCTCCAGAGGCGGCGATTCGCTCGGCTCAAAGCGGCACTGCAAAGCAGTCGGGTACTCTTTGTAAACTTTCAATCTTCCGCGCGAGCCAAGATTGCGAGGCAAAACGTCAACGAGGTATCCAAGACGTTCGCCAAAGTCGAAATTTCAACGTCTGTTGTGTCCGTGCAAGCAGCTGCACGTGGATTCTTGAAGAGGGTTGCGATATCTGAGCAACTGAGGAAGCTTGATCTCGCGGAGGATAGCATCGTTGCTTTACAGTCCCAGTGTCGAGGTGTGCTGGTGCGTAGACGAATCCGGATGCAGCTTGCGAAACTGGACGACGTGTCTTCCACCGTCATCCGAATTCAAGCCGCAGCTCGGACGTATATCGCTCGTAAACGCCTACTCAACCTTATCCGGGGTCTTCGTCGAGCGACCCCAATGTTGATAGGTCTCCAAGCTCGTGCTCGTGCAAGTCTCGCCCGTCAGCAACACCAGAACCTCAACAAAGCACTCTCCGAGATCAAAGTCGTCTCTTCCGTAGGGGGTTTCCAAGCGCTCGCCCGTGCTGCACTCGCTCGTAACCGGCACCGGGAGCAACAGAAGAAACTTGAGTTCGTAGCACCCAACGTGACAGGTTTGCAAGCCGTTGCAAGAGGTTATCTAGTACGCAGGGCCTACATCGCATGGCGTGATCATCTGTGGTGCAGTCAGCCAGTCGCGACAATGCTACAAGCACTACTACGTGGTGTTCTCCAGAGGCGCAAGTTCCACGCAAAGATACAGTACTATCGCGAGAATTTGCATAAAGTCATCAAGATCCAGTCTCTTTTCCGTGCAAAGGAAACACGCGAACAATACCGTCAGCTTACTCTGGGCAAGAACGTCACAGTTGGCACGATCAAGAACTTTGTCCATCTTCTTGACGATTCAGAGGCCGATTTCCAAGATGAGATCAAGGTGGAGAGATTGAGAAAAAAGGTTGTCGAGAGCATTAGAGAGAACCAGGCACTCGAGAACGACGTGAACGACCTGGATGTCAAGATTGCGCTGGTAGTGCAGAACGTCAAGTCGTTTGAGGAACTTGTCAAGCTGCGACGAATTTATGGTGCGGATAGTGCCGCAGCGCATGCCGCACGAGCTTCTATTCTTGCTGCCCACGGCGACCCCTTTGCCGGGCCTTACACTTTGGATCATGCAGCCAAGCGGAAACTCGAACTGTATCAACAGCTCTTTTACCTCCTTCAGACGCAGGGAGACTATCTGAGTCAATTGTTCGTCGAGCTGACCGACGATGACTCGGAAAAGCATGGATCATTGGTAGAACGCGTTGTGTTGACGTTGTTTGGTTACGGACAAGATAGACGAGAAGATTATCTTCTGCTTAAGCTATTCCAGGTTAGTGTCACCAGCACGGGGGTTGTCGCGATTATACAATTGTTCATCTGTTCATCTACAGCTGTCCATTCGCCAGGAAGTCGCCAGTACCCGAACAGTCGACGATGTCATTCGTGGTCATCCAATGTACATCAATATCGCAGTACAATACCTCCGACCCAAACAGGTTACCTACGTCCGGGAAACACTCCAAGCCATCGTGCGGGAACTCGTTGAAGCCACCGACCTTGATCTCGAGTCAGATCCCTCAATAGTATGTATTGCACTTTTTGACAATGACAAACTCTCAGTTGAAACCCAGATTCATCGGGCGAGGATCGATATTGAGGAAATGCGATCTGGTAGAGCCAGTGCAAAGCTCAAAGATCTCCCTTTCTATGAAGCTCTAAAGGATCCAGATACCAGAGCTGAGTACATTAGACGTAGGTGAAGCCTCGAAAATCCTATCGCATCCACTCACGAAACAGCGTTGTCCAGATTTGCAGAAGTTGCAATGGTGGAGCGAAGCTTTCATGGGAGCTATCATCCAGTCAACTAGAAAGATGCCATACAGTATGCGGTTCATAGCGCGCGAGACATTACTTTCCTTGCGGGTAAGTCAGGAGCAGTCTTTTGATCATTGTATCGCTCATGTTGGTTCAGGAAAAGTTTCCTGACGCACCAGACAAGGCCTACGCCGCATGTATCGCAAGGCTGGTTTTCTACAGATACCTCAACCCGGCTATCCTGTTTGTTCCGTCCACCCTACAAGCTGACTCTTTCTGACTCTGAATCTAGCGCTCCGGAGACTTTCGATATGGTCTCCGCCACAGTTGACGTAGCCTCGAGAAAGAATCTCGCACAGATATCTCAGGTGCTGACGCAGATTACCTCGGGTTCCGAGTTCTCAGAAGACAGTCCCCAATTTGTACCCATCAATGAGATGGTGCGCAAGACCGTTGCGGAAATGACTGTCTGGATGCTCCAGAGTGATTACTTCCCACCACCATGTGTTTATCAACGTTATCTTACGTTTCCTTTTACAGTCGCGGACGTCCCAGATGCTGAGACTCATTATCATGCACACGAATTCTTGGACGTTACCGTCCAACCGAAGCCTATTTATATTTCACCCAATGAGGTATATGGAATGCACACTTTACTCTCAAAATACCAGGACAAACTCGTCAGAATTTGCATCTTTTCACGACTGTTCGCAATTGACTTGTTTGCTCAGTCGCCATCCCGTGATGATGCTCTGCGTGTCATATTGCACGAATTAGATGGTGTTCCACATCTTGATAATGACGAGCTCAAGGATGCTCGAGATAAAGCTATCACTCTAGAGTTAACGAACAGGTTTGCGCGTGTCCGAGGTTAGCTTCGTTCCAATACTCGAATATCCTGCTCATGTTGTTTCAAGATCCTCAAGCAGATGAGAAAGCTTTGTGGGTCCAAGCTAAGCGTGGTGTTCTAGCAATCCTTCGCGTTCAACCTGCGCAAGACCTTGTCGAGT
The DNA here is from genome assembly GCA_038093395.1 of Baorangia bicolor. Taxonomy (NCBI): domain Eukaryota; kingdom Fungi; phylum Basidiomycota; class Agaricomycetes; order Boletales; family Boletaceae; genus Baorangia; species Baorangia bicolor. The sequence goes on from JBBPSC010000292.1 coordinate 19,655, forward strand.
CTTTGATGCGCCCAGTAACTGAGGAAGATGAATTGCGTTGGGAGATTATTGTGGCTGAAATGGACAATGAACCTGTTAACAGGCGTATGCCTTCAGCTGGTGGTGTGGAATCTGGGTACAGGCTTGAAGACATACGATCGTATGTATGCGAGCACTCCCGGTAGGAGTGTGATACTGATATCTTTCCAGACTTCAATTCAAGGAAGTCAAAGCACATGCCATATTCTTCCTTCTCGAGCTGGAGAAATTGGGGAAGATCATGCGGAGCGATGGATTTCAAGGCATTTTAAATGCTATCGCAAGCGATGTTCGCAGCAAGCACCGCAAACGACTGCAACGACAACAAGAGATGGACAGTATGATGGATGCTCTCAAATATCTCAACGACCGCAAGAAGTACTTTGAAGAACAGATAGATAGTTACCACAACTATGTCGAAGCTGCGATGGCTACCATGCAGCGAGGGAAAGGGTAGGAAGCTGCTGCGCCGTGTCTCATGCGGTGGACTGATATGATCTTGTTTCCAGAAAGAAGCGTTTTGTTATTCCATTCACAAAGCAGTACTTCCACCTCCGCGACTTGCAGAAATCCGGCAGAAGTCCTCAATTTGGTTCGTTCAGATACAGCGCCAAAGACCTCTACGAGAAAGGCATCCTCTTGTCCATCGACAAGTTCTCCCCTCGCCAGTTTGATAAGATTGATGTCATCATCTCGTCGGAGAAAGCAGGTATTTTTAACATGGAGGTCTTCAACAATGCCCTCGGTATCACCAACCGAATCGGCATCACAGATCTCCGTATGGAGGACCTACTTCAGGCGCAATTCGAAAACCAGGCTTCACTCTCGCTTTTCAATGGACTAGCCAAAGTTAATATCAACCTTCTCTTGTACCAAATCAACAAGAAGTAAGCCAACCTTCCCGTTTCTTGGTCTCCGTGGGCTGACGCGTGGACCTAAGGTTCTATGTCTGATCTTTCGTTGATATCTATGGGTGCTCTCTTTTCATAATCCTCGCGTTCTTGACTCTCACCCTTGCTCCATCTTTGAACCACTGGCATCTCAGTATTACATGTCGTCCTCACACTTCGTTTAGCATGTAACGGTAGTCTCACCAACCACATTCTGTATTTTTTGCATATATCCTCACAACTTATGATGTATTTCCTCCCTCACGAATTTCATGACGTATTGACGTATTGACTAGCGGTTTGTAAGCCTGCGTGCATAGCATCAATAACTTACTTTACCTCTTCCTGTTAGTACTCGCATTGTCAGAAGCCCCCATGTCCGCTTTCGGTCCCCCTCCACTACCGCCCGGTTGGACAGAGCACGTCGGTAACGTATAATGAGACTCAGAGTAGAGTGTACTGCAAGCTCAAACATTGTTCACCCCACACAGGACCGGGTGGCCAGCCCTACTACTACCATGCTGCGAGTCAACAATCAACTTATGTTCGACCCCTTCCTGCATTCCCCGTCGTTCCCCCTCCTACCGCTCAACCGTCCAAGAAAAAGAAAGAAAAACCCCTCGTCAAGAAGTCGATCCCGGGCACCGAATGGACCCGGGTGACGACCACCGAAGGGAATACATTCTACACACACAAGGGGAGGAAAGAAAGCGTTTGGATAGCCCCGGAAGAGATCAAGGAAGCTCTCCTGGAGCTCGAGCGCGCGGAAGCTCACGATGCGGAGCAGGCAGGATTTGAGCAACAGGAGAAGGAGGAAGAGGCAATGAAGGTCGAACGGGAGAGGGAGGAGGAAGTGAACAGGATCAAGGCTGAGGTGCAGGGACTTGTGAAACGGAGGAAGCGCGGTGAACTCGAACCGTTGGATGAGGTAGTCATCACCAAGAAGGCACGTGTTGAGGAGGATGGCGGAGAGGAGGTCGAGGCCGAGGAGAGTCGGAATGAAGAAGAGGAAGAAGAGGACGAGAGTGAGAGTGAGAGCGAGGAGGATTGGCAGAAGGAAGCTGCGGCCCAACTCGCTGCAGAGGCAGAGGAAGACGAGAAGAGAAGAGAAGAAGAGGCGAAAAGAATAAAAGAGGCAGAAGAAGCAGGAGCGAAGAGAGCTCAGGAAAAACAACCACTCAGCATGCCCGATCGTGTTGACCTTTCTCTTGACGAAGCAAAGGCACTCTTCAAGGTATTCAGTCTGCACTAATCAATTATTT
>JBBPSC010000293.1:0-21808 GCA_038093395.1 Baorangia bicolor
TATTTTGGATTTATCGACATGCAATATTCGATTGACTGACATAGAGGCGCTAGCGGCGCGGTTTCGGCAGCTAGTGCATTTGATTGTAGATGGGTGTAACAATACGTGGGGCAACGCCCAGGAGAATGAATGGGCGAACGTCGGAAAGACTTGTGCACTGGCGACTGTCAAGGCAGCCAAAGAACGGGAGAAAAAGCTCAAGACTTGGCTAGAGGCTCACGCGGTTCGCACCAGCCCCGACCTAGAGCTCGCTACTGTACCCGAGGAAGAGGTCGCTGCAGCTAGACGCACCCGCCCGGGTCGTCGTGGATTGGCCGCTGCAACAATATCATTGCGAGAGCCGCCAACAAGAACAACCCCTGTTATTCGGGTGAACACAGTGGTCCCAAAAGTTCGTATAGTCCCATCGCCCCCAACTCTCTGCTCCTTGAGCACGACTACAAGCACGTTACACAAGGACAAACACGACGTCATTCGAGCTCATTTCGAGAGAGGTTGGGACGAAGGTCTTGCTCAACTCACCGCCATCCGAAGCAGACTGTACCAGTCATGGAAAAATGGCGTGAGGATGATGCGCATTGCCGGTGACCAAGGTATGGAGGAGGGTTTCGAGGGTTTGGAAGACGTCGACGGAGAGGGCGCGTTCTATGGGCGAGATGGGTCTGGGAACGTATGGTCAGTACCAATGTTGTGTCTTGCAGGCGGAGTCCCCAACTCTGTTCAGCATGTGGATGGATGCGGCCATGCAGCGGCTAGCTGTGTGTGGCCAGATCGTATCTAGGAATGTGAAACAAATTGATGTACACCAACTATGGAAGCGAAACTGGAGACAGAGTTCACTCTCCTCTAAACAGAAGACTCATGAATGGTGGTGAGGGTTGACCAAGAAGGTTCGTAGCCAGTCAGCTTCCTTCTCCATCTCTGGAAGGGACCGAGGCGGTCGATTGTCATCGGCCTCGACCGTCAGCGGTTGGAACCGGCCATCAACGCCTTTCGTATCCATGAAATGCCGATCCAAAGAAGCTTCTGACCGCTCTAAAGCGGGGTATATGTCGTCCATCTTCTCAGAGAAGTAGTCGCCTTTGAATTTCCGTGGAAGAATATGGAAGTGGACGTGGGGTATGGACTGCCCCGCAGCCTTGCCGTCCTAAAGATTGGCGTGGATGAATTTAGAACAGCCGAAGGATCGTTGGGACTACCTGACACGCTACGGTGAGAGAGTCTGCACCGTATGCTTTTTCAATCACACGACCGACGTGTTGGACGGAATTGATGAGGGACGTTAACTCGGGCGTTGTGAGGTCCGTCAGTCTCGGGACGACACGCGTGGGTATGACCAGAACATCTTGCGGTGGTTGAGTGCATGATTTGATGAGGGGAAAGGAGGAGACTCACGGCCTGGTACGATTGGTTTGAGGTTCACGATGGCGTATGAAAGGGGGGTTCGATAGAAAGCCTGTCTGGTCACTTCGATGGTGGAGAACAACAACGGGGCAGACAAAGTCATCGTAGGGGTCCAAGTTCAATGTGTGTGCACAGCCACTCATTCAGACTCCCAGCCTTCAACGCGTGCAGTGCTGCATATCCGTCTGAAGACATATTCGCCAGTTCTTCCACTTACCCGGTTCCGGAAGACATGTCCAGTCCGACAGAACTACATTTACCTCCAACTCTCCCATATCCCATAAAAGTCGCCTCCCTGGACGTTAAACAAGGTGCTCCCGTTCAGCGCGGTACCCGTTTACTCAGCTATTCTTTCAAGTATCAATCCTCAACACCCGGTGCACGCCCTGAAATCCGTTTCGGAACATGGGACTGCCTCCTTGAGGGCACCGTCGAGGCCTGGACTGTTCGTGTAGGCGACGAAATCTCTTTCCAGAGATCCAAGCACAAGTCAGTCATCACAATCCTTGAACCTTGCAAGCATGGCGTCCAAGTCGGTGGCTTATGTGGGATCTGTGGAAAAGATATGACCGCGTGGGTAGCATCTTTGTCTTCTACTACCCTCTGGGTTTCATCCACCATTTCCAGCTATGACTACACAGGCTTCTCCGATGCATCGCGTGCATCTATCCAAATGACGCACTCTGCCTTCGGCCCAACTGTATCAATGGAGGAAGCACAGAGGATAGAGAAGGAGACCGCCCAACACCTCCTCAAGTCCAGGAAGCTATCCTTGATCGTCGATCTTGACCAGACAATCGTTCATGCGACTGTTGATCCTACGGTTGGCGAATGGATAGCGGAGGGGGAAGTTTGGGAGACTAGACAAATCAAAAAGTCGTCCACAACGCCCAAAGACGATGGTTCTAACTCTTCAGATGGCGAGACACCCGAAGCGGACGTGTGCAATCCCAACTGGGATGCCCTCAAGGATGTTCGCAGGTTTCGACTCGGTCCGGAATCGTTCGGCCTACCTTCGTTGAGGGGGCCCTCCAAAGTCAAGGGGAAGCACAAAGTCATCGAAAGCGAGGGCTGCATGTATTACATCAAACCTCGGTGCGTCGTTTACTTGCACTCAAGAATTCCTCGAGTGCCTACTCATATGTTTGCACAGGCCAGGCCTGCAGGACTTCCTCCGTAAACTGTCCACGAAATACGAGATGCATGTATACACCATGGGTACTCGCGCCTATGCGGAACAGGTCTGTGCTGCCATTGATCCTAATGGGAGAATATTCGGTGGTCGTATCTTGAGTAGGGATGAAAGCGGCAGTGAGTGTGCTGTATTGTTTTTACTGGATCATCACTCATGTTTCTCAGGCCTCACACAAAAAAGCCTACAACGACTCTTCCCGTGCGATACATCTATGGTCGTTATCATCGACGATCGAGCGGATGTCTGGGAGTGGAGTCCAAACTTGATCAAAGTTATCCCTTGTGAGTCTTGCCAGATGTCTCCAGGAAGGTGTAAGCTAAGGTTCGTAAAAGATGATTTTTTCATAGGCATCGGTGATATCAATTCTGCATTTCTTCCAAAAGTTGAGCCCCTGGCACCTACGGTGCACACCCCGACGCTTGGTTAGTTTCCCCGTAAGGCATTGCCTCCAATCCTCTTATTCATGATGATTAGGCAAACCGACCACTCCCCCAGCACCAAGCACGTCAGTAGTATCGCCCCCTTCACCATCTCCGCTCGCTCAACCTGAGGAGCGCGAGCGCGCCGAGATTGAGTCCAAGGCCTTGTTGACGCAGAACTCTTTGGCACTCGAGGCTCAAGTAGAGGAACGACCATTGGCAAAGAAGCAAGAAGAACTACAGGGTATAGCGATCTGAACCAAGAGCTGCTCCTATAGTAACACCTCCACAGATACTGAGCACACTGCTACATCAACAGGCAACGTCAAAATGGAGCATCCAAGAAAGGCGCTATTGAAAAACGACGACGTTGAACTACGAAGGGTTGGCATAGTAAGTCATTAAAATGTTATAATCCATACTTTCAATACATTGAGCGGTCCTCGGCAGTTGTTGGAAGATGTCCATCGACAATTTTTCGATGCTTATGATCAACGTTCCCCTGAGGAAAGGAACAAAAGGCGCAGATCAGGCAATGAACAACTGCAATTATCTAAACCTTACGATGTGACAGTGAGTGTGCAGATATATCATGTCTGGTTTGCATTCGATTCTCTCGATAGCACATCATTCCGGAGATGCGCTTTAAAACCCTCGATGGGGTCCATATTGTCTTCTCTAGCGTTATACCCCTTGACACGAAGCCTGAAACTACCGAGATATGGAAAGTGGCACACATGTTCGGTGCTCGATGTTACACTGAATTGAACAACTTTACCACGCACGTAGTCGCTGCTAAGGTTTGATTTTCCGGAACAATCAATGTCTTGTTTCTTCTGACGGACCAACATTAGCAAGGAACCGTCAAAGTCGACATGGCGCGAAAACGGGGTGGAATCAAAATAGTCTGGCTCGCTTGGTTCACGGATTCAATAGCTTTGTGGCGGCGACAAGATGAGACTCCGTACCTCCTTGAAGATCCCACTCGAAATGCACCGAGTTCAAGTCCTAATCTTGACCCCCATCCGATTTCTTCGGACCCAGAACCAGATGCCGACGATTGGGATGTCGAACCTACGCCTTCGGGCAACACAGCTCTCGAGCTCGCAGACATCGACTGGAATGACATAAACGATGAAGTCGAGGCAGCTATGAATGAGAGTGATGACGAAGAAGATTTCAGAAGCGAGCGCAGCGTGAGGAGTGTTATGGTATCAGAGGATGATGGCATGGCTGATGAGACCCGTAGTCAGCCTAGGTGCGTCTGTTGCTCATCGGGGTGATGTCTTTCACTTCATTCATTGGCATTGTCAACTTAGCCCGAATTCCTCACCTCGACTGAAGCGGAAACGCCTAAGAAGTCTCACACCATCAGAGAACGGAAACACCGACCTACAGCAAGATGTTTTGCGATCCCCACTGTCTAAACGCAAGAAATTCGCTTCGAATCGAACAGGAACATCGAAGCTGAAGGAAGCATTCACCGCTGACGAAATTGCTTCCTCACGGCAGTCGAGAAGTCGCAGTCACAGCGTAGCAATAGAATCCCCCGTCCCAAGTCTTCCCAGCCCAGCAGAAGAGGACGAGGAAGATGATGACTTTCTGGCTCGGGAACTTGGGGAAGACTGGGGATAGTACGTTCTACTCGTAGACCATTTCCACTATTCCACCTTTGCATTTTCGCTCTCTGCTGCTTTCGATCTAATTGTAGTCTTCTTGTAATATCATAACATCTCTTCGAAGTACACCATGCCGTAGCAGGGGGTATTTGTTTCCTTTTCCTCCCTGTAGCGATTACTGTCGTTCCAGATGCTCACAGTATAAGCCCCATAGTGTATCAACGGGGTCACCGGTGACAGTCGCGAACATCTTTGCATCATATGTAGAATCCTCCATGTACGCATTGAGCTTCCGGATGGTGCCCTTGCCGCAGCGCCTCTCGATCCAGTCGAGGAAATATGCAGTAGTATCGTATCCTGCGTCCCATCTATCGCCTCCCGAGGCTCTCCAGTGGGGCGGGGCATACCCTGCACTCAACCTCACGAAATCTATTGCAGAAGAGGATGGACTCGGTCGCGATATGGGAATCAGAACACGGCCCTACCTGCAATGCCTTCTATGAACCCCCCTGGGCAGGTATCCTTTGCGTTATATTGATAGCAGTGTGCGACTTCGTGGATAAGTACGCCTAAAATTTCGTCTCGTGCCCGAGAAACAGAAGAGGCGACATAGTCGAGGGATAGATGAATCTCCTTGTCCGTGTGCGATCCGAAAGTGTATGCGACGCCGTCAAAGGGTCGGAGGACGAGCGTGATTTTCTTCACGCTTGTGACAAGGGATGAGGAACTTCGCAAGGCGATCAAAGGGGCATTCGTGCACTCACTGCGTTGGTGCGGTCAAGGGGGTGTATAGCCAGGTGAATGATGCCTCGACAGCAGATTGAAGGGCGTCACGATGAAAGTTGCTCAGAAAGACTGTGGCACCTTGGTGGTTCAGATCGTCGACTCGCAGCACGAAGTTGGGTATATGCCAGGAAGGCAGGACCGCTGATGGAGGCATGGGAAGGGAAGGGTATAGAATTGATCGGCTACGCTTATTAGTACACCTCCAGAGGCACACGGAACTAAAATACTAGGTCAAGTACAGTAAAGTCTCCTGGCAGGAGACACTGATCATCTCATGCCTCGCGTTCAACGCGATGCCCCGATACCCGCAGCTGCTTCCAATCTCAGCACCTCTTCTCTGAGCGCATCCCTTCCTTCCTCCAGCCACTTGCAATACTCGACTGCGCGGAACAGCACCCCGCTCTTGCCCTTTGTTTGCCCATTGCTTCTTGTGCCACTACCCTTTGGCCGGCCCCTAGACGGCAAGTCGATCGTCTGTGTGCCAGCAGGTGCGATGAGTGTAATTAATTGCGCATAGCCGTCGCGGATGGCGTTGCGACGCTTCTGCTCCGACATGATGTGATTGAGCCGCTTTTGAGGCGTCGACAAGAGGGGCTTTGCTCTGGCAGCCTGGCGTGGCTCTGATATGCTTTTCCGCCTCGCGGATCGTGTCCGAGAAGTGCTTTCTGGGGGTGTCGGAGGTAGCAACAGATCGTCGTCGTGGTCTGGTTTTGTGGATGTGCTGGGTGATGGAACGGTAGGAGCGAGCGGCAGAGATGCAGAGGGGGGATGCGGAGGAATGTTTGGAATGGTGGGGTCGTTAAAGGCCGGATCGGTTTCAAAGTCCCAGTTAAAGTTGTCTAGGAAGCCGAGGAGGTCTGTTGTCTCTGATGGAGAGAAGAGGTCTGTGGATGGGGGCAAGGGCACTGATGATGATGGGGGGAACAAGCTGGAGAGGGCAGGGTCAAAGGCATACTCGAAATCGGCGAATGGGACGGGTGGTTGAGGCGACGGCGGCAAAGACATGGTCAAAGGCAGAGATGACGACCGGGGAATAACGCAGCCGGATAACCGGTGGCCAGGATTGTTCGGCGAGTCCGGCGAGTCCGGCGGCAACGTTGCACGGGATGTGCCGAGGATAACAAAACATTGACAAATAAATATTACTAAATGAGGATACTGCTCCGATGGATGACTTATATACCCTCTCGCCCGAGCAGCATCGGACCCGCCCCGCTCCGCAACTCCCATGTCGGCTCTCAGTGAGGCATCTACACCGGCGCAGGACGCGGCGTCGGCCATTGATGCACAGCAACTTCATCAGCTCCAGCAACACGCCACCGATGTCCAGCAGCAACAAAATAACAACGGCACGTCCCCGGAAGGAACAACCCGTAAAGGTTAGCTTACCCGTAGCTATATTATACCCACCCAGTCAGCGAAGTATTTCCAGCAAAAGCACCGTCCGTCAGACGCGCGTGTACTGCCTGTCATACAGGCAAGACAAGGTGCAGTGAGGTCCTCCCATGTCAGGTGGGTCTGCGGCCCTCTGCAGTACTGTCCCTCTAAGCATCCTCATCACTCTCAGAGCTGCCTCAAAAGGGGTATCGGCTCAACTTGTGCCTACCCTGACCCCGAGACCGATCATACTAATCAGTCTCACCAGAGTAGGTCTTTCCACCCTATATTATCGTGACGTGCCTGTTTACATGTCTCAGCGCCGGGCGTCTCCACGTTTGCCCAGACACCCATAGGGTATGTCCATGGAGCTCCAACGTTGACTCAACACCAATACTACGATTACAATGGTACATTTACTGGCGCATCATCTTCAACCTTTCGCCCGAGCAAACGGCCGCGCAACCTTACCGAGGAAGAAGCTGCTGCCATCACCAGAAATTTCAGTCGCGGTGACTTCTTCGTTGGTTCTAGTGCGCCCGTTCGCATCGATCCAAGGTTACCCGTCAGACTTACCCTGGGGGAGGGAGACCATGTCCATTTCAGTATCACCGAGTCCTTGTCTTAGCATGTTATCCTGCATCTTAACTGTATCTTGTTTAGTCTTTGGCTTCGTTCCGCATGATCTCATGTACAGTACGCATTTGGCACAGGGGAATAGACGCACCCGGATCTCGATACAATGTCCAACAATTTGGGACCTCGACGAGATTGATATCGAGCATGGCTTTCGTGTGAGTCTGATTTGTAAACTATCACCGCTTTTCTCTTGGTTGTTCTTTGCTCTGGTTCTACACTAACGGACACTATACCACACGCTCTCTGCCAGCATACTAGAATCGTCGCAATGCTATCTTCACTAAGGCTTTCTTTCCCGGCGCGGGCCGCTCTCCTTGCTTCTGTCCTCCTTTTCGCCGCTCCTCAGTCCTGTTTTGTCAATGCTTCTCTGTCAGAGTCACCTGCCCGTCGCGCAACAACGTGCAACGGGAGTCCAGACCTTTGCAACCGCTCTTTTGGGAATGTCACTTTCGTCGGCGCTCATGATTCCTATGCAGTCGGGGTCAACAATCGTAAGTCCCCTCCCTACCGCAGTGGGCTCCTCGAGGCTGAGCACGGTGTTACAGTGGCTACGAATCAGGACTACAATAGTACGTAATGGATCACGGACAGAGGCAGCTTACTGACATACTCCAAATCAGTTACCCAGCAATTGAACGATGGAATTCGCATGTTACAGGTGCAGGCGCATAACCTGACTGGCGTCATACAACTTTGTCACACTTCCTGTGTGCGTGCATCTCGCCGCCCGCTTTCACCATCTCTCACTTTCTGACTAGTCTATCTACAATGGAGGACCTCTTTCCACATATCTCGCAACAGGTGGGTCGTATTAAGAAAAGTTAAATCCTCAGTGTATTCAAACAGGCATGTAGTGAAGACGTGGCTAGATGCTAATCCTAATGAAGGTGAGACAGTACCAGAGTCGTGTCGTTTCCGTGCTAATATCACATCAGTTCTTTCCCTTCTGATTGTCAACTCTGATGATTTCCCTCCCACTGCATATGATACCGTGTTCAAGGGAGCTGGACTAGATACCATGTCATATGCACCCCCTTCGGCGTCGATACCCGCCACTCAATGGCCTACGCTGGGGAGTCTTATCGACTCTGGAAAGCGTCTCATCACTTTCATGGATGCGTCAGCGAACTTTAATAGTGTCCCATACATAATCGATGGTGCGTGCTCGATCCTTTCGTCTCCTGTCAATGTTCCAATAATTGTGTCCTCCCAGAATTTACCAACATCTGGGAATCACCCTACGACGTTACAACTACCTTTGACTGCAGCGTTAATCGTACACAAGGCAGCTCATCAACACAAATGTACCTCATCAATCACTTCCTCGACACATTGGTTCTTGGGCAACCTGTTCCCGACCCCAGCCAGGCTAATCAAACCAATGCTGTATCTGGGCAGAACTCACTTGGCCAACAGGTCAGCCTTTGCGTCAGTGAGTATGGTCGAAACCCGAACTTTATGCTCGTTGATGTAAGCCTGTGATACATGTTACTATCTTACTTACTTACCATTGGAGCGTAGTTTTACGAATACGGTGGCGGTTCTGTGTTCCAGGTGGCTGCCACTGCTAATGGGGTCACATACTCACCTACGACCCCCATTGCGACCCCCATTCCTCAAACTAGCTCATCGACTACGGGATCTGGGTCTTCGTCGAGCAACGCAATGTCCACATCTGCGCAGTGGACCACAGCATCGGTGTTGGCTACAAGCTTCGTACTCGCTGCTCTTTATGTGCTTTAGTGATCGTCTTGATGATCATTGGAATTACCGTGGACATGGGACATTCCGTTATTTAATATACTCCAGGATCTTCTCATCTTGTTCATAGGACTCTAAAGATAGTGCTGCATTCTACCGTTTTCTTTCTACCCTCCATTTGTACACGCGCGGTTTGTAAACGGATGGATCGGACTTTTGTTTATGTGGGCCATCGTCTTCGTCCTCGGGACTATCCCTGTCCTCTTCTTCGACAAGCTCAGCTCCTCGGACCTTCTTTCGTCCACCTTTACCGACCAGTAAACGTTGCATTTCTAGTTCACGAAGTGCATATGATAGTTGGGTATCTCGAACGAGTCGTGCAGCAAGTTCTTTAAGCAGGCTCTTGCGATGTTTCTGCGCGACGGCAGTAGAAGGATGGTACGAAAGAGAAACAGCAGAAATACGGTCACGCACAACATTTACCAGGTCTTGCTCTTCTTCCGGAGTGTCAATCATTGATTGTTTCTTTCGTCGCCGCCTTGATTTCCCGGAGTCATGGACTTTCCAACCGAGCTCAGATCCACCGGATGACCCTGCCGAAGTAACATTGCTTGCAACCTTGTCAACAAAAGTACTTCGCTCGAGGTGTTGTTGAGCTTGAGATAATGGTCAGCACACGGGACGACAAACGAAGAGCAGGCTCACCTTCTGCGGCGTCTTCCGCAAAAACGATGTGCTTGGGAGACGCACGGCTATGCTGTCGTTTTCGCGCGGTATGTGTCGCGATCACGCCCGCTGCGCGTAGGGTCTCTAGTTCAGCGTCCGCAAGGGGTTCATCGTCTTCCGAGTCCTCGACTGTGTGACCGGACGAGATAAGATTTGCGAGATCCGTGAGCTGTCGCTTGATCTTGTCGATTTTCTATGGCGAGTGAATGATGTATCACGACGAGGGAATCGACGAACGGACCTTGAGCCCTACGGCCTTGATAGTCCGGATGTAACCTTCATCTTGGGATTTGAGTAGCTTGACCATGTCCATGGGCATGGAAGTGTTTCCCCTGTCTTTTACATGGACGCCCTCGACGGTCCTCTCGTTTTTCATGGCAAAGTAGAACTCATCCTTGTTCTTGTTTGCGGCCTTTTGCTTGAGACGAGTGAGGCGGTCCTGCTTTGCGTGGTAGTCCCGTGCACGGAGAACATAGTCCTTGTGCTTTTCGAGGATGCCATACTTTGCGCGATGGGCGAGCTGGGAGCGCTCTTTGTGATTGCGCCTATGCAGCGAATTTCTGAGGGAGGAGGTCATTTCAGAAACACTATCGACGTGACATGAATTTAATTTGTGTCTGTGACAAAGTCCGATTTTTTTTTGCAAGGGTTTGCCACAAACCTTTTTTGTTCGAATTCCTTGACAAAAAGTATGAGTTTCCAGCATTTCAGGCTCGGGCAACTGGCCATGTCCCAGCCTTTGCCTCCACATTTGCAGCAGAACCAACACCAGTCTTACAGTCAAAATATCCAGTCCTCACCGTTAAACAACTCTTCGCCCACACCGACACCCACCAAACCGTCTACTACACGTCCCCCATATGGCTCGGGCGACACCGACGACGGTTACACCCTCGTCTTCCCCAACCTCGCTGCCTTTCAGGAGTGGCGAGCCCACGAAGAGGAAACACAGATGGTCGAGTTCGTAAAGGGCGACACCCACGGCAGCAAAGCAGTCCCTCCCCGCTTCAAGGACCACACCAAACTCGTCTGTGCCCGTCACTCCCGCAGTGGTCGCAAAAAGTATGTCAAGAAACATCCAGAAAGAGTCAGAAAGGTGCCCAGCAGAAAAGTGAGCGTTCGCATCGACGCGCGACAACGTCTGTTAACGCATCGATCGCCAAGCTCGAGGGACAGGGATGTCAAGCGTCGATCAGCTACAAGACCTACTTTGACATCGAGGAAGTTCGTGTCTGCTGTGCGTTTGTCTCCGTTCGACTCTTCCGAGGCGAACCTCTCTTTTTATACAGATATCGCGGAACATTCACATCCAATCGGACTCGCCAATCTTCCCTACACTCGTCGAGGGAGGCGGGCTGCTGTGGAAGCCGAAAAGGCAAAGTCAAAACGCAGCGCACAGTCTGTCGCCCCCGCCCCATCGACGGAAGCATCTACATCGGGCAGCGCCGCCGCCGCTCCGACACCACAACCTCACGTGACTGCGTTCCCCTCCGGTGCTCCATTGACCCACTTGCCTCATCCATTTCCGCACTACCCCAGTCAGCCTGGCGTCAACGCGCCATATCCTCAGATGGTCCCTACTCCCTCGGCTCAGAGTGAGCAGTGGGAACGAATGTCCGTGCTTTTCAATTCTATCCGAGAACATGCCCGTGCGTATGACTACCCGACCCCGAGTGTTGTTGCTCTGGAAAGTGTATTGATTCGGTTGTATCTGGAGAGCCCGATGGGCATGATGGGAGGACCTGGTCTTGGTGCTTTAGGCGCCAGCATGCATGGCATAATACCGCCTCCCCAGCAGGGACAAACATCCCAGTCCCATGTCCAAGATCCACACTCGCAAACAATGGGTGTAGCATCAGGCACGGGGGATCATGCAAACAGCGAGATGGACAGCAGCATCGAGAGTGGCTGACTCGCAGGTTACCTTGTAATGGCTTCTCATGCTCATTCATGACCGTAAGATGTATTTTCCTGGACAATGGTTTTCTTTACAGGTTTGGTTGTATGCGTCAACTAATGTGTAATGTATTTCTCTTCAAGATCATACCGTGTATATCAACCACCTGTGACTAGTGTAGGAGAGGACATCAATCAGCAAATGGGTCAGCAAAAGGATCTTCGACGTCTACTATTCTCGCTCCCGATTGCCCCCTTGAGCTTGGTCCCGCCAGGTGGGTTCTAGCTGGTTGGCGTTCTTCTTCGCTCTCATAGTCACTGAAATCAGAGAGACTTCCTCTGTGCTCGTCCCACACGGCCTCGGTTGATACATCATGCTGGGGCATAGGTTGTATGGGTGGGGGTAATGAGCCTTGCTCACTGCCTAGTCCGCCAAAGGATAGATCCTGTAGGTCGGGATGAACATATCCTGACGCGTTCCTAGTTTCGTCACGAGTGTCTTCTCCATCCGGAGATGGTTCCCTTGGCTGCCATGCGCGTTCCGACGCGCCGGGAGTGATGGTCATCGCATTCACGGTTGCCTGTATTCCGCCCGTAGGATCTTGGGTATGTTGAGGTGCTGAAAGCTGTTCCGAGACTTGTCATGGAATTGCAAATGTGGTGTTGGTGCGACTCACGTCATCATATATTTGTAGTGCGGAGACAACTCGCTCATTTGTCTCGATAAGAGTCCCAATCACTTCCTCGTTTTCTACAAGCTATGGCGAGTGACGAGACAGTAGATGGCTTTCGTGAAGGGACGTTACCTGTATGTACCGGACGATAGTCTTGCGGGCTGTCCTGGCACTCTGAAGACACTCTTGAACGCGGGGATTAGCGGTGATAGTCTCTTTCTCGCCATTGACCAACATGATCGCATTGACCAAATTGCTCGATGCTTGACTGGCGTTGGCAATCGATGTCAGTATTTGGGGTTTCTCCTGAACACGGTGTGAGGGGTGCGTCGAGAACGAGTTTGGGTGATGCTGACCACCTCAAAGTTGAAAGGAGCTCTCCTGGGACGATTCTTCTTCTGCCGTGCTTCCTCCTCTGCTTTGCGAGCTCTTTCCTTTGCATCTTCCTTTTCCTGTTTCGCTCGTTTCTTTGCAGCGTCCTTGTCGTTTTGGGAAAACCCGGTGGAGCGGAGGAATTGGGCGTCGGCACTTTGCGAACGACCGTGTGATCGGCTGTCAACTGGGCGCGAATGCTTGTATAGACCAGCAATGGTGGACAAGGATGGATCGTTCTTGAACTGAGTGCTCCACGATGCGAGGATGGAGAGCAATTTCTTCTTGACTTTGGTATCTGCGGTAGGGTCGGACGCGAGGTGTTTTATGGCGTCGACGAGCTGGTCATCCATGCAAGCCGCTATGCATTAAAGGGGTGAGCGTGCGTCTGTGTGAGATCGCGATGGTCGTACTCTGGAATTTGTGTTCGCCGTTTTCCATCAGGGCTTTGAGAATCTAGTGTGCGTCGATAAGGCGGGGGAGGGTGATGCTTGTACGGCACATACCACAAGGGCACGGTACTTTTGATGGTTGTCGCCATGTTTGATCTTCTTTCGGATGGCTCTGGAGGCTTCCGAGGGCCTGCAGTTGGTGCGATCAGCGGGGTGGACAGAATGGGTGCGATAAGGAATTACCCGGTGGACTGTAAGCTGATCGAGGTTGCTAGTTCTGGTATACTGTTGGAAGATCGAGTGCCGGTCAAGGACGGGCGTGGAAGAACACCTACCCGTCATATGCTTCGTCGGCGTAGGTGGGTGATGTGAGGATCTCTACCCAGTCTGTGATGGATGACTTGGATGCATGGTGATTGTGGGGACGACGGTGGGTGTGGTGGGTGTGGACTTACGTGGGGTTTTTCGCGGTTGAGCGCGGAGACGGCGAGCTTGAGCGCAGACATGCGACGCCGTCACGGGGGGTGCGTTAGATCAAGACGAAGAGTACTTGTAACAAGTGCTCGATTCCCATATATGGAAGGACCTCTTGGACGCACATGACATCATGAGTTGAGACAGGCCGTCGATGTCGTGAGCGTGGCCACGGTGTGCCCCTCAGTGCCCAAGAAAGAAGCGATTGTTAGTCAGGACTGCGGTCGCACAGCCTTGAGCGCGGGTTCGTTGTGAAACGAAAAGCAGACATACGGGCGACCCGGATCCGCTTGGCTGGGGCGTTTACGCGATCGTGAACGAGAAAGGGCGTGTCACAGGCTTCAGACAACGCGACACACTTGGCATACTCACCACCCGAATGCCCCGGGTGCCGTACAGGAGTCTTGGCATTCACACTGCCGCGTCAAGTACACCCTGGATCATGGCCACTTCTACTGGGTCTCCTGATATAAAGACACTCAAAAGACGGGATATATTCGCATGTTGTACAAATGAATGTATTATGAGGGGGTCTCTGGCTCGTCAGGATCGTCGTTGACGCGGAGAACCTTTATCCACTCGCGATAGTTGAAGTTTCCCTGGCGATCTGTAAAGGAGCCCTTGAGGAACTTGTCGATCTGGACGATGGTGAGTAGGGGGGGGGATGGGTATATTTAGAAAGGCACCTCTTGTTGATCCATGCGTTCGCCAACGTCGCCCATCCACTTGCGCATCTCGTCGACCTTGACGAGGCCGGTGTCGCCCTCGTCGAAACACTCGAATGCATCCTTGAGATCAGCCTCTGGGTCGAACTCGAAGAGACGCTCGCTCATCATGGTGAGGAACATGGTAAAGTTGATGCCGGTGTCTGCGGGGAGAGAGGGGGACGCGCCGGGACGTGCGGCGAGGAGGCCATCGAGCGTGGTCTTGGAGGGGGATATGCCTGTGGGGAGGTGAGATGTGACGGACAAGGATTGGACGAAGAGGATCGGACCGAGACTGGAGAATATCTGGCGGAGATCGGGCTCTGTGACCCAGCCGTCCTTGTCGTGGTCGATGAGCTGGAATGCCTCTTTGAACTGCTGAATTTGGGGTGGCTGAAAGAGGGAAAAGAGACCGGATGGCTCCCGTCTCGCGCGTGACTTTGGTGGCTTGGCTGGGGAGAGGAGGGACATGGGTACCGTGGAATCGGAAGAGGACGGGAAAGGAGTGAGTCCGAACTAGGCCGAGCATGGCGGACTTGGCAGGAACGGAGATCTCCGCAGGAATGCTTGGCAGAGTGCTTGGCAGTCTGATGGCGATCTTTCTTGGCTTGGCAGAGTCGCCGGGTATTTGAATTCAAAAGGAAAAGAGGCAAGTTCGAACATGACGACGATGTCCGCGGACCACCTCTGCGAATGGCTCGGCTGCTCATCCGCCTTCACCGACGCCGAGCTACTCTACAACCACCTCTGCAACGACCACATCGGTAGAAAGTCTACAAACAATCTCTGTCTCACTTGCAAGTGGAAGGACTGCGGCACTTCCTGTGCCAAGCGAGACCACATCACCAGCCATCTCAGAGGTTTGTTTGTTTGTCTCCTCCTCCTCCTCCTCCTCCTCCTCACCCCCTTCTTCAGTCCACACTCCCCTCAAGCCCCATCTATGCGAGGTACTCTCTCTTTCTTCCTCCATCTTCATCCCTCTCATCCCCGTTAGATTTGCAAGAAATCCTTCAAGCGTCCCCAGGACCTCAAAAAGCACGAAAAGATTCACACAGAGGAGCACCATGCCCAGCACAAGCACTCCAAGGCCATCACCGTAAACGATCCCGCCTATGTCTCTCGTGTCCGCGGTGATCCTCCCCCCCACAAGGGTGCACTCAACAAGTCCCTCTCCATCAAGCCCTCCGCAGCACCTCCCCTTCCCCGTCCCAGACCCCCCACCGCCTCCGTCTCTCACCCAGGCTCACACTACCCGTCCCCCGACCTGGACCAGCATGCCCATCCCTCTCGCCACCTCACGTCTTCCACCTATGACCTCTTTCTCCACAATCAGGTCCCCTCCTGGGATGCCCACAAGTCTCAGTCCATCCCTCCCTCCCGCAATAAGCGCTCCTATGACCATGCCGTCGACGACTTTTTTGCCGACGTGAAAAAAAGAAAGGTCGCCCCCTCCTACGATCCCCGTGCGTATCTCCTTGTCCCCTACCCACCCCTCCACTCATCCTTTCCACAGAAATGGTAGAGCGTCTCAACGACATCGCTTACGCCCATGATGTCACCCAATACGACTTTAATCCCCGCTCCGTCTCCTTTGACGTTCGCACCCCAGAGGAGCTCGCCGCCGTAAACGAATTCCTCGTCACTCTCGGTCGCGATGTCGCTGGCTCCGTCCATCGCACCCAGGTCCCTTCCGACCGCTTCTCCCCCTCTTCTTACTTTGATCCCGATAGTCTCAACCAGCTCGGTATCGCGGGTATGCCCGGTCTTTCCTCCTCTTCCCAGTCCTTTTCACATGACCCCGCTTATCCCCACCCCTCCCATCATTATCCATCCGGCACATACCCCTCCCCACCCGCATCCCTCCCCAGATCTGCCCAGCAGTCTCAGTATCCTTCCGCGTACTCGTCCTTGCCCACCTCTCAATCTGCTGGCACTTATCCCACAAATCAAATCCCTCCCCCCTACAACCGTACCGTGTCGCCCTCTGCGTCGCACGACTTTGCCGTCACTCACTCTTCATCCTACACCCCGTCTGTCTATCCTTCCTCCTCCCCTCAAAGTCGTCTCCATCCCACTCCACCCCTCGATCCCACCTCCCCACATTCTTCCAGTTCCACCCCCTCCAATGCAACCCCACCCCATCACTCCTCTCTGTCAGACTCGCTTGTACAGTTTGACTTTGTTCGTGTACCCCGCGGTGCTGCTCCTCCCATCCAGTTGGCTCCTCCCGACTACTCGAGAAAACCAGTGCATACCGTGATGAACACACTCAAGACCGCGCCTGGCACTGTCCCAGATCTGCCCGAGCCCAAGCTCCATCCCAACACCCACCGCGGCCCACCCGCAAACCTCAGTTCACTGGCATCTGCCGCAAACGTTTCCAATTCTCTCGCGTCATCAAGCACCCTCTATCCACTCCTCTTGCCCGAGGATTCGGATCTCAAGCTTCCCTCGCTCAAGCCGGATGCCGGTCCGCTCAGGTTACCTCCAATCACGGAGATGTATCGTTCCCCTTCTCCCGTCTCTGCCCCCCGCTCACCCGACACCTCCCGCGGAACCACCCCCATCTCAACCAGCCCTTCTCCTGTCCCGGCTACCAAGGCCCTCCCTAATCTCCACTCGATCACGAAAACGTCGGAAAACGACGAGCTGGTCAGCAAGGTGGACAAGATTGAGCTGGCTCATCTCCACAAGGATAATTCCCTCGAGGAGAGGAGACGACATGCCGAACTCATTCGGCACTTGCTCGTCAAAATCAATGAAGATTACAAGATGCGCTTTGGATCTCCAAAGCCTGAATCTCCCAAGTCGTTCACACGCAGTTTATCGGTAGACGTCGAGATGGCTACCGCTTGATAACTACGCCGCCTTCTGTCTTGTTCATATGTCATGCTGTACTCATATTTTGAACCAAACGTGTTTTACATATTGATGTTATACAAGGAATTGCTGTATTGGCAGAATAAGCGGGGTGCGAATGAATAAGCTAGGTACGTTTCAGCGTGAGCTTAATCTTGGGAGCAGCGCTACCAGGTGTCATGGAAGGATCGACGTCTTCCATTGCTGACAGTGGGGGGCTCGTCGCGAGCGGAGACGGAACAGCAGCATTAAAGCCAAAAGACGCATTCTGCGAGGGTTTGTTGAAACCACTAAAACTCGATGCACCTGGGGTCGCAGGCGGCGGACTTGTGGCGGACGGTGTTACAGGAACGGGCGGAGCGCCACTGTTGAACTCTGCCCAGCGAGGGCACTTTCGGTTAGTTTCTGCAGGAACGCATTAGAATTCGAAAATGGGATGACACAGGACCTGGAGGTCACGTACTCATGTGCCCCATTTGACCGCAGTGGCCGCAACGCCGCTGCAACAAGGCAGGGGTGAGCATGCAGCACGACGGAAGAAAAAGGTATTATTACCGTCGTATCTGGTTTCAGGGGCCGACTGAGTTGCATTGGGGTACCCCCTTCCTTTACAATCTTTGCATTCTTGCGATGTAAGCGTCGTTCCTGGTTCTTCTTCATCCTCGCAATACGCTCTTCCAACCTGATGAACACAGCGAACCCAGCAGGCTGTTAGATCGCGGATCATAGTAGGACATTAAAAAGTGAGGCGTACCGCTTCTTGTATCGCTTGTCGGTGTCCGCATCGCCAGTTGGCGCAAGGTTATCGGCCAGGGTGGCCTCTTCCTCGATCAACTGTCGCGCGCGGATATACGCACGAATGACAGCTGGGTCGCGGATGATTTCTGTTTGCCACTCGTCATCGACCTGGAGGAGAATGAATGCCGAGATTATCAGCAAAATAGGACATGCGACCTACCAAGCGTTTTATCCGTAACACCTTACGGCTACCCTCCGGACCGATACTCATTTCTCGGTCCCGTTCCAATGACGATCCTCGACTAAAGGCCGGAGAAGTGGGCCGCCCTGGAACAGGTGACATGGCAGGGGAGAAAGGAGTCTCGATTCTCATGGACGCTTGCCTCTGCACAAGTTTTTTGGTATCGGGAGGGGGTGGTGGTGCCTCATCCTCGGGTGTCAGCTGGGGTTCATCCTTGCGGCTCAGCGAGTCGAACTGCGCCTTCCATATCCTCTCAATTTCGGACTTGTAGATCTGTTGTTGTTCGGCTACGTTGTACCTGTGAGCGGATTTAGGTCGATTTTCAGCCTCGGCTGAAAGTTGTGTGAATAGTGGACTACATCAGAAAGCAGCGCGCGTACCAAGCTTTTGTTCGTAGTCCTCGCCAGCTTTCACAAAAATATCCTTCATGGATATACGAATAAAGCTAAATGCTTCCCCTCTGCCAGTGGGATCACCGTCGCCATGCAGCCGGAGCATGGCCTTGGCTTGGGTGGCGAAGAGAAAGTTCTTGGTCGTGATCCATGGAGCAAGTTGTTGCTCTATCGAAAGCGTAGATTCACCCTCATCGTCCTCCGTTTGTTCTGCAGTTTGTGTGTACCCTGAATCCTGCAGGTGGCGTTGCCCAACCTGCATGCTTTCCATAAGGACAACCTGTTCCGGCCCGACCATCTTCAGCATGTCAGTATCACTCGGGACGGTAACAGTGGCCTTGAGGCGCCAAAAGCCTTGGTGAGGCCCTCGGCGGTGGTACTCCATGAACTCTTTGAGTCTTTGTCGCATCTGAAGCTCGTTCTGATCTGGAAAGTACTTCATTAGACGTGAGATCTTGAGACGCTCTTCGGCACTTTTTCTAAGGAGTTTGAATGCAATGATCTGGAGCCTGTATTTGATAGTATTTGTTATTTTTCGCGAGTGAGGACCTGGAACCTCGGTCACAGGATACGTCTGCCCAATTACGAAAAGGTTTTTGATCTCCCGCAGGTAATATTTCGTGTCCCCTTTCGTCGTACTCCTAAATATTATTTCATGAGCGCAACTAGATGCAAGGTCATGAGGCGCTTCGTACCTCACAGCAAGAAAGTCGGTGGGATAGGGTTTATGGCGGAAGAGTGGTGCACGCACAAGGTTGTTGTAAAGAGCGGGGAAGGTTTGCCCAGGATAGACGTAACCGAACTTCATGAACGGTGATTCATCCTGTGGCTCGAGCACAAATGGGACACCAAGGTCGAGCTAAGGGGGGTTATCCCTGTCAGCGCGACTTTTTGCGGTCAGCCAAAACCTACCCTCGGCATGTAATCATCTTTCTCGTCTTTTTTGCGGTAATAGTTGACGAGTATACTACCCATACCGAAGTTCGGTATAATGGGAGGATGCTCCTCCTGTAATAGAGTGAGCCCGCGTTCGACCCAAAAGAATGGCTCGGGTAAAACGCACAGAGTATTCCCAAAGAACAAAGTTACTGGTATCCTTGAGTGTCAGATCGCTCGTCCTGTGGAGTCCTTCGCCGATGTTGCCGCCCTTCCCAATCTTTCGCCCTGCTTTGTCTTTCTTCTTCTTCGCAGTCCGCACCTTGCTGAAGCGGATTTCAATATTGGTAGGGAACTGCAAAGCTGGTCGGTGGAAGGAACGCGCTTCTTGTTTCGAAAGTCGGGTCTTGTACTGAGGGTTGTAGTGTCTAGCGGTATGCTACAAAGATGTTATGGAAAGACTCACAAATGGTAATTGGAGTTTCTGCGCAGAGTACGCATGTTCCACAACCAATTGACCGAAAGTTTGACGGACACGATGCCGACCGCCTTCTTTGGCAACTTCGTATAAGTGGTCGTTTGAAAGGTTAAACTTATCGCGAGACTGTGCATTATCCGCCCTTAACCGTTTCCGTGGTCTGACTGTTTCCACAGCTAAAAACTGTGAGTGCCCAACTTACCCGCAAAGCCGATCAAAACATACTTGTTGGACGCTCCTCGGCCACGAGATCCTCCTCGTTCAATTCCAAGTGAGTAAAGTCACGGAACGGTGCTCCAGGGCCCCATATAATACTCTGCGTCCACGCACCCGACTCGAGGGACTTGTTCGCTGGAGTAGTTAAATTGTCTGTTTCCTGAGCCGGAGGTCGAATAATCTTGCTGGGTGTATATACGATATCTTCTTCCCAATTCGACAATAACACAAGGTCGAAACTTCTGTCATGCAGAGGGAGCGTTATGGGGAGTGCTGAATTCTCGCGCTCCTAGGAAGTATGAGCAACCCTGAGAGCAGAATCGATGTTGTCATTACCTCAATGGCTTTCACTAGGTCGTTCTCAATGCTCCCAGCGGAGACAACTTCTTCCACACGCTTGCTCTCGTTCTGACGCTGAGTATCGCCTGCGACAGCCTCGAGGAAGCCTCGGGGGACGTCCCTCTTGCGCGGATAGACGCTTTCAGCTGAGCAGAGTTGACAAACATTATCACAAGCGAAAGGTACGCTTCACTGACCGGTGAGGGGCCGCTTTGTTATTCTCGACTTCTTTCCCGTATAACCCTTGAACACGTCAGAGAAATCGAGAATCTTGTCCTTCTCAAAGCCAGGAAACCGCTCATAAACTGTCTTTGGTCTCTCGATAAGCCGCCTCACGATCCTTACGCGCTTTTCCTTGGGCCGCATCGAAACTGGAGACTGGGCTTCGACTTTGACGACATCGCCAGCCAAAGACTCATTCTCAAGTTCCCTATCCACTTCGTCTTCGTAGTCCTCGCCTTGGTCCGCGCCAACAGCCTCCTCGTCTTCATCCCATTTATCATTGTAGATCTGTGAGGAGTCCAACGCAGGCAAGCCGGTAATTCCAAGGCTGCTGGTGAGGCTACTACCTGTTGGTAGAGACAAGCCTTGGAGAACGTTGTTGAGTGAGAAACCTGTCAAAGTCGAGATAACATCGGTCTCTTCCTAAAGAAAGGGGACGCATGAGGACGATGATCCCGTCCAAAGTGGACGATAAACGTACTTGATTGCTCATGTCGAGCTTGAGCTGGTGGTTGTGGATCAAGCTTTCAAGTGCGAATGCCCTGATGAGGTAATTCTGTGACTTTGCAAGCACGCGCGTCTCTCCACTTGCACCTCTTACTCCCACCATGTCCATGCCCAAACAAACCTCAGAAAAGCTGGAGGCGAGTACTGATGCTATCATTCATGCCTCGATATACTGATAGCGTCACTCAGGCTTTCCGAGCGGGTGTCACCTCTGTGGCAGAAGACATCGTCTTTCGCGTCTTCCCAGCCAAGGTGAGTGCGTTGGACACAGCAATGACCCATGTTACTGAATGCTGCGTAGACAATGTGCGAGTCATGTAGGCTAGTATTTTATATCGACTGACACCGTATAGCGAGCTCTCGACCATCATTGAGAGTGCCACTGCCCCAGATTCCCCTTATAACATGTCACAGGCCCCTGCATCTACGGATCCGCGGGTGTATCCGCCACCTAGTGCACCTGAGTCCAATGGCCCTTCCTCGAAGCGGAAGCGCGTGGAAGATGGCGTCGTGTCATCCACCAACGACATCGCAAACGCGAGGTATCCTGAACTCGTACATG
>JBBPSC010000294.1:0-21751 GCA_038093395.1 Baorangia bicolor
AACCAGGCTGACTTTGCTGTGGGTAAAATTTCTCCGTCTACGCGCCTTGACAATTAGTGTCTGAAGTTTGAAGGTGGGTGAGAATTTCGAATCAATACTTGATAGTTACATGCCCAACAAAAACGACACGATGTGCGGGGTCCTGAGAAATGTGAACACATCTACGAATCAAAGGAGTGTATATTGTGATGTGACTTGCCACAGCGATGCCATTAGTGGGAAGATATTAAGTATATGTTCCAAGCGTAATCCCTGTACCAAGTACGATTACCATATTGGATTATCCTTCGAGTTGTCCTCGCAAGGGGGAATGTATTCCACAGCGTCGATAGTTTTAGTTTGAAACGACGCGTTGAGAAACTCAGGACTTTTTCGACAACTTTAGCGTGGGTACAAGGCAAATAAGTTCATAGTATTCTTGCTTTCGCCCGGTCGCGGTCGACAGATAGGAGTCAAAGAAGGGATCACTCCAATAGTCCGTAAACTTGGCTTACTAAGGCGAGAGTCGACCATTCAACGAGCCAGACCTTGTCTTTGTCCTTCAACAAATTATCTCCCCAGCTATTGGTGGGTGTTGTTCTTCTGCGTCATCGCAACTCGGGATACTAGAGAAGGTATCTCATTGTTATGGTCAGGAATGGATGAATCTGGGTAGGGATTGGGCCATTGGTGGCTTCGCCAATGTGAGAAGCAGCCAATTGCCACTATGTACACCCACTGGATAGAAATGAGTAACCGCGAGCGTAGAGGTCAGAGGAGAAATCGGCTCGCTTGCACGAGATGGAAGGGAAAAACTGCACGCCAGACCGTTGAGTGGTAGTGGGGCAATCGATATATAGCGTAGATTTGCTCAGCAGTCGCCGGGACAGCGACTCGACAGGGTGAAGGAATTACCCTCCCCTCTCGTGTTACAATGAACAACCAAGTTGAGTTGCGCTCTTTATCCCTTGGTAATCAGGTTTCGACGACATAAGGAATGGACTATCACTGAGAAGGACGGATGCGAGCTGGACCGTTGTTCACGAGACTTGTTTGATCGGCAACACTATGTGCTCCTCTACTGACCCGAAAGTTCTAAAGTTGTTCAGCCCTTCAGGAAGAGAAGGGAAATTACGATATAAGTACGAGATCAAGTAGTCGACAGCTGGTATAGAGACTATTTTTTTGGTCTCTTGACTGATGCCAACGTGAGTTTCAAACCCAACAAAGAAATCAGTGTAGCTACCTCCATATTTACTCCTCGATTGCGTGCGACCGACGACGCCACCAAAGTCTAGTGCGCCACGGACAACTTTGTACCTGTGGAGGGATACCTCAGTGTTCTCGCTCGTAAACACAAGTCTCGGACATACCTGACACCAGGCAAATCCTGCGTACGACCGCCACGGACCATGACCACGCTGTGTTCCTGCAAATTATGACCTTCTCCGGGAAGGTAGGCCATGATCGAGTTCCCGTTGGACAACTTGACACGAGCGACCTTTCGCTTGGCGGAGTTGGGTTTCTTTGGTTTCATGATGAAGATTTGGGTACAGACGCCCTTTTTCTGAGGACAGGTGTCAAGGAGTGGAGACTTTGGGGGATTGAGTCTCTGAGGTTTCTTTCGACGCATAGCCTGGTTGAGAGTGACGGAGAGAAAGGGAGAAGCACTGAATGCCCGCGATGGGGCGATGAGAGAACATGTCCGGTGTAGACTACGAACGAACGAAAACATGGCGACACTGTCGTGGTCTAGTGGTGCGATTGTACCCGTGCTTCATCTATCGCGTAGAGGCCTGCCCTAGAGTCCCCTAGAGTCGCGTCGCGCCAGGTGTTCCCCTTCCTCACCGACCGAGATGCCTGCCGCTAGCAAGTCTCGTCATCGACGCGCTCGCAGAGCACCGTCGTCTGACCGCATAGAGGAGGAAGATGATCCCTCGCAACAACATGCCGACGACGTCGACAATGACGAGGGCTCTGAGGAGGACGTGCAGCCAGTCCGCAAGACGGCGACTGTGAAAAAGGAAAAGAAACCAAAGATTGACCGCGGTGACACCGAGGCTCCCGCAGCTGGTCCCTCAAACGCGAATAGAAATGACGACGACGATGACAGAATCGATATCCAAAACTTTCGCGACCAGCCTTTAGATAGGAAGGAGGGTGCAAAGTTGCATGGGATAGCCCAAGACTGGGAGATGATCCGAAAACAAATTCATCAAAGCTCCTTTCGGCTTGTCAAGGACGTCGCGATCTCGCTTGCAGATGTGATGGAGGTTAGCGAAGCCGGAGAGGTTGGTACTATCATCCTCCGCTGTTTGGTCGCTAATGAATATCCGGTATCAAAGGCGCTGGACGAGGTTGACGCCATCATGAAAAAGCTCCTCGATATCGACCAAGAGATGCGTTCTCATGAAGGAACGTTGAACAACCTTCACCAATCCCTTATGCGTGGAGAGGTCGTGGTGCGCCGTCATGCTTCTATCCCTTCCTCCGTTCCATAACTCCTTTGACAGGAAAACGTGCTTGAGACGTATGAAAGCGAAGTGAAGCGGCGGGTGGAAGAGCACAAAATCAAGACCACACGCCAAAAGTATGCTTCTACTGATACATACGTCGAATTCAAACAAAGAATCTATGTTTGTCGACCGTACCACCTCACACTAAACGAATTGACAGTAGGCGCTTAGGAGGTGCAAAATCCCGGCGGAGCGATCCCTCCCATCAACGATCTCGTCCCAAGAGGTTTGTCTTGGAAGTTACAGTATGTTACATGGTTAGTAATATTCCACAGAGGATGGCGATCCCAGTGACGACGAAGACGAGCTAGAAATCGGCGGTGTCACTCAGGATTACAAATGCCCCATCACACTCGTAATTTTGGAGGATCCGATGACGTCGTACGTGATGTGTGTCCTCCGTTGCGAGATTGTCTGAGTATCTTGTCATACAGCACAGTATGCGGTCACTCTTATTCCCGTGCAGCTATCGAAGAGTTCCTGAAGAGAGCGGGAAGAGATGGAAAGCCTTGCCCTACGTCTGGTTGTAACAAACGGATCACAATGGACCACCTCAAAGTTGACAAGGAGCTAGAGAAGAGGATAAAGATTGCAGTGAGGAGACAGCGAAGACAGCAAGAGGAGGAGGATGAAGACGACGACGACGACGAAGTGATAGAGTGAACCATGCTATTATCATTGAAGTACTATATACCTGTGTAATGTGAGCATGCTTGCCATCGAATATCCTCGTTGTAGTACTGACGGGATATACCTAGGTGTTATAGCAGACTATATATATCCTGAATAACCTATACGAGTTATCCACAAAAGCAGAACCAGTCCTCGACCAAGTCCATCCTCTCGGCCCTTCAATTTGACAACTCGACCAGTCCTCCCGCCTCCCTCACCCTTCGTTCCCTATCCCTATTATTCCTCACGACCTTCTCGATCTCGCACCCCAACGCCCAACACCACGCATCCCGTTCTACCTTGCTCCTCGTCCTGAACACGACCAGTTTATGACTCCCCTTTGAAAGACCAGGTACAGGCGGCGTAGGTTGGAAACCGCCCGCGGGTGCATTCGGTCGTTCCCCCATGGACGCAGCCGACGCCGACGACTTGCGATACCAGATCACGAACAGCTCATCTTCTTCCTGTTCGTCCGTCTCGAGGCCGTCGTGGTACCGTCGTGGCAGGTTAGGCGATTCAGGGCCGTACTCGTTCGGTCGGAGAGCGAGCGCAGCAAAGTATCCCGAACAAACGTATGCGTCGAGTAGCCCAATCTCTTTCGAGTTGCGATGATGCAGAACCGAGGTCGGAGAGACGTTGAACTTGATCAGTCGGCCGGGTACAAGGAACAGTTGCACGAGTCTAAAAGAAGAAAAGGAGGAATTTGATGTTCGTGGGTGAGGACGGATGCACAAAGCACTGACTTGTATTGTCCCCTCAACCCCTTTCTCGTGAACACTCTACCAGCTTTGACGACACTCCTACACGCACTCAGTGGACACCAGTTGTACAGTGACGTCAACACGGGTGACTCAGAGTTCATAGGCGGTTCCTGTGGGGTTGGGTACCCAATTCCATGGGTGGACTTTACTATTCGGGGTGTCAGTCGCGCACGATTGCTCGCCGCAAATGCGACTTCCATCTCATCCTCGACGTCTACACGATGGCGCTGGGACCAATATGTAACGAGGGCACGGAGTCTCGTTACCCACTCAATGCAGTCGTGCGCTGAATGTGCCTACGGAGGAATTAGTAAGACGGCATCCAGAGCACGCATCCAGAACACGCATCCAGAACACGAACGCACCTCGAATCGTATGACTGCACCAGAAGCAAGGACAACATCGAATGCCCGCCTGAGGTGCAGCTGCACTCTATCCTGCACATGAGCGTGCCCATGTCCACCCACATCGCGTGCATCCACTGCATCACGTGCGACATGCTCACCATCGTCCTGGGACAACGGATCATATGCTCTCCGCACAGTGCGGATGCTTCTGAGGTCCAACGTCCCCTGCGCAGTGCGGATCTGCTCTGCGCCTCTCCAGACCTCGCTCTCGAAAAGACTTTGGATATATTCCTCCACGCCTGGTTTTAACCCTGACATCAAACGCGAGAGGTGCGCACTCGGCGGAAGCGGGGGATTTGCGTCTGCTGGTAACAGGGAAAACAAACTGCCGTCGTGCGTCACGAGATATACTCGTTGACGACCTTGCTGCCTGATACGGTCGAGATAACCTTCGACAGCAGGTGGTTCGAATATTTTCTTGCCCATCTGGACGTGAACGCAATCCGGGAAATGTTCTGCAATGCGCAACTCGAGGTGAGCTGGCCTCTGTCCCTAATGAGTCGATGGAATATATCAGGCTACCCGTGCAGAAGCAGTAGGACCAGCGACCGAACCTGCCAAAGAGATAATCCGGACAGAACGGCCCATGGTCGCGCATTTCCCTCGATGTCTTGTTCCTGCCACACCCAATCGAGTTGCCCGCCAAATCTCCAGGCGAGCTCCAACTTCTTGCCTGCCCGCAGCGCGCGCTCTACAATAGTCTTCCAGCTCCTCGACGCCGAGCTCGAGGGTCCATGTTCAGAGGAGAGCGATTGTACCAGATCGATAATATTTTTATGACTAAAGGTATCATATGCTTTGTCGAAGTTGAAGACCTCGGGCGCTGGAACGTCGATGCAAATGCGCATATCAACATCGGGGCAACGAATCTCGAGGGAAGGGGGGATCTTTCCCCCGAGGCGATGCCTACCGGGGTGGCGTCAAATATGCAGTAAGTTGGCCTGACAATACTCACCAGAGGTGCCACAACCAATCACGCGCTCTGGTTCGGCTCTTAACTTTGAAGACAAAGACATTCGTACCTTCCTTTGAAAGATGAAACAATACGCGTGCTCTTGAATATCGTTCGTGGACAGGCGTCGGGGGGCACAATATGCAGAAGGTGAGGTCGACGAAAGAGTACAACGAAACTGAGGTTCGTTCCGAAGCCAAGGGGACTAGGAAGGCGAGGTGCTTGTGCCCCGTGATGTATTCTTTCCCCGGAATGGTCTGCTCGATATGATTAACGTGGAACTGGAACCGAGATAGCATGTAGGGACACACATAGTCTTCATACAACTCTAGCATATCCCTTCTCCATACAACTAAAAACTCCATACAGTCTTCATGACGCAAGTGGGTGGTCTGGCGGTTTTGAACCTCGTCGAAATGACTTGAAAGAGATTCGGACTTGGTGTGGCACACCCTGACAAGCATTCTATCTTGGATACTATCAAATGTGTGACACAGGTCTTGAAAGGGTTCCACAGACCTCGGAGGAAGATGTCACCAGGAGTCTCCTGAGAGGGGATTGCTTCCGCAGTTGCCCCAGCGCTGCACTCAACGACATCACTTCCCGTTCTTGCAAGGACAGCAGCCGGAGAGACGGGTCCTTCATCAGCCTGCTCATCCTCCGAAGGCAGTCTCCTGGCGTCGGCACCACTAAAGGAGGACCTGCTCTCTTTTGGCCGCAACCGCACCTTGCGCTTGGCATCTCGATCTAGAAGAGAAACACCGAGACGTTTGGTTCTTGGCTTACTGGATGAGGTCCCCGTAGGATGCTTTAAAATAGACCTAGGAGCAACGCTCCCCTGTTGTGGCACAGGTTCTGTTGGAAACGAAGGTGCAGAAGCCGTCGCGAGGAGCGGGGAACCAGAAGAAAAGGCGGATAATTCGGCACCGTGTTGTTCGGGGAGACTAGTGGTAGAAGACGAGCCTTGTGGAGACTGAGGTGACGGCGGCGAAAAATGCGACCGTGCGGTCCAGTATGAACGCGGGCCTATGGACGAGAGCGCCGTCGTCGACGCATAAGGCACCTGTGGTTCCTGTTGAGGCACCTCGGGGACGACCGAGGACGCAGGAGGGGTCGGTGCATGGCTGCCGAGCATGTTCACCCCAAGGATATTCCCAACCTCAAAGGTAGTGCCCACCCAGTGTGAGACGCCAGCCACACGGTGCGTTTTGCGTTGTAGAGAACGCGTCCAGGGGCACTCTTGCCATCGTCGCATCAGTTCGTCGCGTACGTTTATGCGTGCGTCCTCGTCCCAGTCTTCCGCTCTACTACCTTGGCGCAGGAAGAAAGCGTACGCATTGCGATCCAAGACCTCACGCACGGCAGAGGCGTAAGAAGAGTCAAGGGATTCGTTGTCATTCCCTGTAACCTGGATCATTTCGTGCATAACGGCCAACAGTTTGTCTGGCAAGGGCCCGATGAAGAGTCGGCCGCGCTGGGGGTTAGAAGGGAAAGACATGCTCGAATGTGGAGTGGTAGGGAGACTGGTCGATGGACTCTCAGCTAGTTCGCTTAATGACTATGACGTCACAACCCGTGTTAGCGTGCCAGTACTTGGTGAGACACAAAGCGAGGCAAAGGTCAAATATTGAATATTACCATGGTCCGTAGACCGTCGTACTACTTTTACTGAGTGGCGATGTGATCTATGCAATTAAATATGACAACGAAGTACGCTGGTAAATGTCCTGTCATGAATCAATGCTTTATTTCCGACACCTTGGGCCCGCGAGAGAGAATGTCGTGCGCCTCCTGGACAAACTGCTCCGCTTCAGGTCTCTCAAACCTACGACAAACGTAAATGTCCGAAAATCACCACCCAGAGCGGAAATACTCGCCCTATCTTTTTACCCTTGACGAACATATCGGGCTCATGGAACGCGAACGGGTTCACGTCTTTGGAGGGGTTGAGATTAGCCAGGCTATGATTGACGAACCGGTGTGTTGACTCGTCGCTGCGGACGGCGTATATGACATCAAGAAGCTTGGCATCTGGAGTAAGTCGCCAATAGTCGATAGCAATCGCGGGCGCCGGCATATCGGCCCATTTTTGCAGGTGGCCAGCTTCGATCTCCTCGATGCATCGCGAACTCGTGACAAACGGGTCAGACGAACTGAGAATCGCCTCGTGAAAACGGCACCTACTATGTCACCACGGCCTCTTCTTCCAGGTATCCCACGAATCTGTGACACGATCGAGGGGAGATCGTGTAGGCGAGGACTAAGAACGGTGGTGAGACGAGGCCATGAGGCCACGAGGCGTACGTACAAAAGATATTGAAAAAAACGCCTTGTGCACCAAGAACCAGTGCACGGAAAAACAGAGTGGGTTGTTTGAGCGTCATGAAAGTCCTTCGCGGTATGCATGCATCAATAATCAACTTCGAGCGAAAGGAAAATGACAACATACATCAAGTGCATCCGCTCGTTCTCTGCTTCTTCGAGTAACGTGTGAATCCACCCGGAATCACGTCGCTAAAGGTGGTGTGGTTAGCCTTCCGAGATGAGACCAAAAGTTGGCCATGTACCATGAGTCTGAGACTGCCAAGATGCCTGAGCATGGCAGCAACCATACCGGGTACTCCAGCAATTGTTTCAAGGAACAAGATCCGTGACAACCAGGCAGCTTCTCCGAGAATGTAACCCTTTTCTTTGAGCTCTTCTGTGGTCATATTATGATCACGAGGAAGCGGCTTGTGCTTGTATCCTGAAACGAAATCGAAGCCCCATCTAATTCGCGATATTCAACACGACGTTGACGAACTAGACCATGAAAACGAACCTCGTCAGCCGGACGAGATTATAAGCAATCTTGTCAGAGATTGTCTTTGCTTCACTGTGAAGGACCTACGCGTGGAGTGTCAGCCATCAAACATAAAAGAGGCCAGAACGGTGAAGAGATGCAATGTACCTCGACAGATCTCATCTCTTCCTGGGAGTAAACCGGGTGGAATAGAACCCAGTCCCCGCGTACTTCCTGGGGCACTGTGCTGACTGCATCGACCTGGGTCAACACCGACTGCGATGCTTTTTTGTCCTCTGTCATACAATTAGAAACGATCTTCCGTGTATGATAGGAAACGACGATCTACTTGTATGGAACCCCTCTGTGCCAATGTCCGCTTGTTCGTTGGGACGCTTTTTGACAAGTGAGTTGTGGTCGGTTGTCCCAGTATGGAAACAACCAGCGAACCGAGGGGTAAGATAAGAGTCAGGGGTCCTTGAGTAGGCACATCGGACGAGAGCAGAACGAAAGACCAATGGATTTCGGCGAGCAGCGATCCTAACCAAAGTAGACATGAGCGAGACGAGATGCGTATTGTGCAGTGACTCGCCCAGCAACGTCCCACCTTTAAGCCACCAGAAGCCCGAAGAATTCCGACAAGCTTCCGAGATGTCCCGCTGTTCAGCAGTGCAGGGCAATGTCGCCGCTATGGTCGCTGACGGCGGCCTCCAATCAGCGTTGCGGCCTGTCCTTCGCCGACCCTGCCCGGGACACTGCAAATATTACAAAGGCATCTAGTTATAGCTCGATCATGTGATCTAATTCAGATTTCCTTTCTGGGTGTTTACCCCCTATTTAGTTGAACCCTTGGGTGCCGCACACCAAGTTGCCGTGTGCTAATCACAGTTTGCATTTAACGATTATCTGTGACAAAAAGCAGGGTATCCACTTTGGGGTAACAGATCGAGAATATCACGATTTAGGTATGTGTTGATGCTATGCCATCAGGTCAGCGGGTACGATTTAAATGGGTTACGATACCATGGACTGGGGCAAGCCGGAAGCGGACCGGTCTGGCTATCATCGCAACGGTGAGGTTGCTCTATCTGGGTGTTTGTGGCCATCGAGCGACTATCCGAACAGTGGCGGTTCTGGATTTCAATTGAAACAACCAATCGATGGCGTCCTTCAACATCGGACGTAGTCGATACACGCGCATCAAAATGGAAGACCTGATACTCAGGGGTGTTTGTAAGCATCTAGAAGGCGAGTAATCAACAGGGCAAACAAGAAGGCTGTACGCGCAGGACAAGAGATATGCGGCGACCTGGACATTTTCCCGTAAAATGTCGTCCCCAGGCCTGGTTACTGGTGGCCAACGTTGCAAATGAGGAAAGTCTTGAGTAACGACAGGCAGCCAAGAGAGGATTGCCTGGTAGTCGAGTTCACACAGTCATTCGAGTTTAGAAAGGTTCGATCGGATCATGAACGAGGTGAGGCAGGTAAGATATTGGCGATCTGATATTAAGAGAGGACATGATGCATGAGGCTACTGGGAAGACTAGAGAAAATGAGACAGGCGACCTCGCCTTTGGCAAGGGCACTCGCTGAGAGACTGCGTCGGTGGTGGAGTGAGAAAGGGGATAAGTTGGCCGGAGGAGCACAGGCAAGAGGCCGAGAGAGCCACATGATCGTGCGGGAGAGCATGTTGAAAGTGGAGTAAAGAGAAGAATACCACGATCATTGCAGCATCAGAACATGAGAGTTTCATCTCCGAGGTCGAGGAAGGAGAGAGGGCCTGTAAAGGTATGATAATAGGGAGGTCACTATGACGAGGAATGAAGGGTGGGACATGTTGTGAGTGCACGGTGTGCAACGAGGCGAACAAAGTTGTCGGCATTGGGAAGAGGGCGCAGGAGGGAATCTGAGAAATCTGAAAGAGATCTTGGGTACAGCGAGTGATCCGATTGGACGAAAGACGGCAGCAACGAGGAGCGAGAGCGCCTCCCAGGACAGCGCGCAGAGGACGATCGTATTTCTGGTGAGATATAAAACCTGCACGGAGACGGCCCTGGCACAACCCTGGCACGTCTTTTCGACCACGACTTGACGCTGGAAAGCACCAGCAGATGTGTCACATCGGGTCCGATGGACAACGTCGCACAGTACGGTTCTGCCAATCCCCTCCCAGTCTATCCCTCCCCATCCTCTCCAGATAATCACAACCCGGCTCCGTCTCAGAACCCAAACCCTACCTGGCTCAGCCCACACCCCAAACAGCAGCAGCACTCCCCATCCGACCCCGTCTTCTCCACCGCTGACAACGACGCCTACACCTCCCCCGCACCCTACACACCAACACATCCCTACCCTACTTACCCCCAGTCACCCTCCATCCGAAATGACGAGAACATACACCCCGCCATATCCATCCCGCCCCAGATCCCGCCTAGCATCGGCCCTACCCGCATCACCCGTCGCCAGGCACGTGCCCAGTCCACACTCCACCTTGGAATAAGGAGAGACCGCCCACCATCCGCTACACACCATGACTCCGAAGAGGTCCGCCTTTTGTTTCTTTTCTCTATTTCTTCCATGCTTGACCCATTCATCAGCCCACATACTTCATGTCCCCCGCCAGTGCTATTTCCCGCCCACAAACACCCATCAGTGCCACCGACTCGGCCCGCTACCAGCAGCCCCCGGATCGCGCCCCCACCTACGCCCTGCCGTCCACCGGCGCCACCATGCCCCTCCCATCCCCCCGCTATCTCCCGACCCCCGTCTCTGGTTCTCCCTACTCTCCCTTCTCCCTCTATCCTACCCACTCCAGATCTGCATCTTCTTACTCCACGTCCAATCCGCGCTCCGCTTCTCCCGCTCTGAGTGTCGCTTCCGCCCTTACTTCTATTTCCTCAGCTGCTTCCACTGCACCTAATTCCCAGACGTTCTCAGCGTATCCGCTGCCGTCCCCACCGGTAGGTCCCGTCGTTCCGCGGGCCAAGCAACGCAAACAGCGTCTCTTCAATGTCGACCGCAAAGCCATTTGCGTATACCATCAGGAGAATCCCAACGCCCGTCAAGAAGACATCGCTGCCCGTTATGGCGTCGAACGCAGCACCATCAGCAAAATCCTCAAGCACAAAACGAAATGGATGAACGTCCCCGAGGACGATGACATGCGTGTCGCCAAGCATCGGTGAGCTCATCCTTCCCCAACCTGTCCCCCACTAAACCTTGCGCGCCAGCCCTTCCAAATTTCCAGAGGTCGAAGAAGAGCTCGTCAGTTGGCTCGTCCAAATGAAGCAGCAGAATACCCTTCTTACAGATGCTCTCATACGCAATAAAGCAAAGGAAACCGCGCGGAACCTCCAGATCCCCGACGAGAGATTCAAGGCCAGCTCTGGATGGGTCGAAAATTTCAAGCATCGCCATAACATCCGTAAAGGGGTTTGGCTCGGAGCTCACAAGTCCCTTCGTGCAACGCGCGGCGTTGGCGCCACTCATCTCCGCAAAGGTAGCAATGAGAGTGTCCTCTCCCCTCTCAACCCTGCCTTTGAGTCCAGGTCCGAAGCACTCGCTCGACGGGACTCGACCACCGCAGAGGACGGCGATGATGACATGGAGTCGGAAGACGATCAGGACCTCGATCCTTCTCAGGACAATCAACCCGTGGCAGGACCGTCTCACTCTCAGACGGAACCATCCGCTTCTCACAATCCCCTTCCACCTATATGGACCATGCAGCAAGAGCCCCTGTCGACGAACGACACTCCGATCTCATCTCACCCGACGGCTTCACAGCACAACGTGCTTTCTCAGCAGCCGTTCCCATCCCAGGGGGACCGGCATCACGATCCTGCCGTAGCTGATGTGCACCAGGGCTCGCTCCATCTTTCAGCCCAGCAGCATATCCAACAGCAGCAGGAAGTCCCCCTGTCCGCCCATGGAGATGCTACCGCGACGTATACCGATTCAGTTGTTGTATACCAATCTGCCCCCCCGATCACGAGTGGAAATACCATTCCCGACATCGCAGAGACAGAGGATGCCATCAATAAAGTCATCTTGTTCGTCGATTCGCAGTCTCCACCGCTTTTGACTCCAGAAGAAAGGGACACGCTTACACAAATCAAGTACGCGCTCTTTCAGGCCGCGAGTGGCGTTCCTTTTGTTAGGGAGCGGAGGTGAAGGATGGCATGTCCACACCGACACACGAAAAAACATGTTGGACCTTTTTCAAAAAGCATTTTACGCTGCGCAACGTTGATTTTTTAGCAAACCATCATCGTCCAATCTTGCTCTATCACAATATGTCACGTCTTTGATTCTTCATACGCACATGCACCGCATCTTCTCCAATCCCCTGCATATCCAACGCATCGCACTGCTACCTTTTCCTGTTTTACAGTTACATGGGGCACAATTCATTTTTTTTTTTGCATTCTCATCCATTACACTCTCCCATGATGTCGCATCGTTGCCTCCACACCCACTACTCTACCAGCCATTCTTGCACACGTCGCCGTGTCACAATCAGAGTAGCTCATGTCAATTTTCCTCGTTTAACATTGCCGTCCGCACAAGTATGATATGTTTCAGATTGTTCATTCCCCGCACTCGCATCTAAAAGTCCTCGGACCTACATTTCAGGTACAATGCTTATTAGAGATATCTTCTCAAACTGCAACAGCGCCGCGACCAAAACAGAAAACAGGGCTGATGGGGTGACAGAACGACCATAGTCCATTGGCGGTCGCAAACGAGAATCGTGTTGGCCCATGGGGTTTCACGTCACATATGCGAATCGCATAAGCTACCTCGGCAATACGAGCTGCAGAACTGGGCACACGCCGTCAAGGGAGTGATCAGGTGTCAACATTTCCCGTTTTTCGTGGCCTTTTCCGGTTTCCTAACTCCCCCGTGAGCGAACGCGATCAACAGAGACGGGATGGGCGTACGGCTCAGGGACGGTATTTTTCATGATCGCCAGCTTGCCAGCGGACGCCGCAGATACCATCTGCTGTTCTATCGATTTAGTGACCTTGGCTTTGAGTGCCTGAGACATGCGTCGGCGTAATGACATTCGGAAGGCATGGGGTACGATACCTTGCGCATGCTGGCTTCTTTAATCAAAGCCGGCTTTTTGGGTGGTTCGTGTCGCCGCCCCTTCTTGGGGGCTGTTGCTGCTTTGGCAGCATGTCTCGCCTTTGAGGACGAGGGTTTGGCCTGCAGACCTTTGGTATTGCCTTGAGCCATAGTGGTATCGATATGAGATCGGGTTGTGACCAACCCGCATCAGCTTCGGAATTTTCCGGCAACGGTGGGATTATTGACTTTGTGGTGGCTCTCCACCTCCGTCGTCGTCCTCGATGTTCTCCAAATCTCACCTCTTGCGCACTCAGCGTGCGCTCGTCGTGCAGCGCAAGGTACCGTGCACTCTTTTTTTGTCGAACGTTTTGCTCACGGTCGTGCACGGTTTCAGCGCGCATTGCACGACGTAGTCACGCTGCCTGGCCGGAGAGCGGTCGTCTCGTCTGGCGTGCCAGGATACAGCGCTGTCAGCGGTCACGTCGTCACCGTCTTTGGATGCACTGGCTTTCTCGGCAGATACCTCGTCTCTAAACTCGGTGCGCGCGCGCTGGACCAATCTCGTCCATGCTCCGACTGACTCCCCCCAACGTGACCATACAGCCCGAATGGGTACTCAGGTCATTGTTCCGTACCGTGAGGAAGACGAAAAAAGACATCTCAAGCCTATGGGCGATCTAGGTCAGATCGTCCCCATGGTAATTCTCCTTCCTAACAGAAGTGTCGTAATTTGTCTGATTGATTTTATCCACCACGTATTAGGAATGGGATATACGGAATGAAGAACAAATAGCTGAATGTCTGAGGCATTCTGATATTGTTTATAATCTTGTCGGCCGAGATTATGAGACCAAGTAATGAGTTCTTTTCGGCCCTGTTCCACGAGGTGTATATTGATCATAATT
The DNA here is from genome assembly GCA_038093395.1 of Baorangia bicolor. Taxonomy (NCBI): domain Eukaryota; kingdom Fungi; phylum Basidiomycota; class Agaricomycetes; order Boletales; family Boletaceae; genus Baorangia; species Baorangia bicolor. Next base: position 14,048 of record JBBPSC010000294.1, read on the forward strand.
TTTTTTTTGCCGTTTGGGTTCTTGTTCGGTAGGAACTTCAAGTATGCCGACGTCCACGTTACTGGTGCGGAGAGGATCGCGAAGGTCGCTGCGGAGACCGGAGTGGAGCGCTTCATACACGTTTCCCACTTGAATGCTTCGCCAGACTCCACGTCTGTCTTCTACCGTACCAAGTATGAGGGCGAAGAGCGGGTCAAGAACGCCTTCCCGGGCGCGACTGTCATCCGACCGGCATCAATGTTTGGCTACGAAGATAAACTGCTGAACAACATGGCTAGTAAGCTTCGAAACGACTATACTCGGCACGCTACGCCCGACTGACGTGATCTCTGCGTCTAGTTTGGCCCATCTGGTGGAACCTCAACTATGGGGAAACCAAAATAAGACCTGTACACGTAAGTGGTGTTATATCAGTTTCGAATTTGATGGATGGGGTATTATTTGTAGGTCATGGATGTCGCTCAGGCTCTGGCCAATTTGATGGGCATTTCACAACTGCCTGGCACGATTTCCCTTCCTGGACCAAGGACGTTATCGTTTGAGTATCTTTTGGACCTAGTGTCGTCCGTGACATATAACCCGCCTTCTCGGGCCCCAGTTATTCCCAAGCAGATTGCGCTCGCTGTTGCCAGGGCAGCGCAGTCGGTTTGGTGGCCGCTTATCTGTCCCGATGAGGTTGAGAGGCGGTATTTGGATGACGTGGCTATCGTAGGCGACTGGGAGGCGGTCGGTGTGGTTCCAGACGAAGTCGAGAACCACGCGATCACGTATCTTCGAAGGTATCGATCTGCGTACGTATGCACAGTGCGAGACGTGTGGTTGTGGTCAGCTGATCAGGGATATACAGAGACAACTTCCAACGACCGGTAGTTTTCCCGTCGAGGCTAAGCTAAGGCGTTCATGTCCGATGCCCGGGAACGTGTAGATCATGTCATGGTAGAGATACGCTAGGGCGTGACATGATGGATGGCGCATGAATAGACTTTCATTAGAGGGCGTTGCCAGGAGGAGCAAGGTTCGATGACAAGGAACGATTCACATGGTGTTGGAAGAACGGCTGGGGAGGGGCGCTCAAATGCCGCTGGCATCTTTTCTATATGAAAGCACGGGTGGAGTGGAGAGTTTATAATAGCAATGATCAGATAAGACATGTGTGCAATGATTCGCCAAGTGGGAGCGAATTTGAGTGGACATTGTGAGTATGGCGGGAAAGCGTGGAACGGGAGAAGTACTAGGTGGGTAAGGAGTAAACGTATGACTGAGAACATGCTGACAACCGGGCGGAGCGGAGAGACCGCGAGGGCCATGAACGAGTCATAGGTTTGGATCAAAAGCCGGGTGGTACGATGGCTTTTTGTGCGGGTTGTGATGGCCCTGTGGGTGGGTACGAAGCACCGGGTGAGAGCATCTAAGGGGAGAAAAAGGCTGAGAAGAGCCGGGGTGGACCGGGGGAGAAAAAAAAAATACCTGCTGCGCACCCTGTTGTTGGGCAAGCATTTCCTGCTCCTGTTGGACGATCTTTGCCTCGTCTTCGAGGGAGAGGGCAAGGGGGAGACCGACGAGGAGGGCGGAGGTGGTGACTATCCAGACGATGTTTCCGACGACCCTGCCTGTTTTCTTGAAGAAGGAGGACGTTTTGAAGAGGGAGGAGGAGATGGACTGTCTGGTGGTGGGGGGGACGATGTCGACGAGGGCGGAGAGGCGGTCATAAAAGGACTCGTCTGGGACGGAGGGGTCTGATGCGATGGATGAGAGGGAGTCGGTAGAGTTGGTTCGGGATGGTGCGGAGGATGCGTAAGGGGAGTTTTGCTCGTCGACGATCTCGACCTTGACCATTGTTGAAAAGAGGCAAGTGGTGGGCGAGTGTGGCGGTGCTGTGGCGGCGTCGGTGATGCGAAAAGAAAAAAAAAGAAAAAAAAAAAAAGTTGCGGTGCCGAACTACCGCGCCCGAATCGAAACTCCGATCGCATGTGGAAGGAAGTGTGATTTCCTAAAATGGGAATTAAGATGATAAGTACTTGGCCAAGTACTTCACTTGTCCCCCCCTGAATTTTATGGGTTCAGGTTTATTATAAGTAGCACCCGCACGAGCAGCGATATTTTCCACCTTAATATTTTCTGCCTCCCCTCTCCCTTATCATGCAGAACGGCGACCCTCCACACTCCTTCTCCCAGCCAGGTCTGCATCCCCCGGCACACACCCATCCACACCCACTCACACATCCCGTAGGTCTCGTCCTCCCCACTCAGCTCGTCCAGAACCAGATCCATGAGCTCGCAAAGACCCTACCCCCGCCCCGCAAGCAGAACACCGCCTGCGATGCCTGCAGGTCCGTATCGCACACCTTCCTCATCCAAATCTCACCCCCGCTCCAGATCCCGCAAGGTCAAGTGCAACCGTCTACCCGGCCAGGAAAAGGTTCGTCTCCGTGCCTCTCTCCCCATCTCGCCACTCACTCCCCTTCATCTCCACAGTGCCAGGTCCGTCCAATCGCCTGTCTCCCCTCCTCCCCTTCTCATCTCCCCCTAGCATTGCCTGTCCAAAAATTACCCCTGCACGTTGGTGCCACTTTGCCCTGCTTTCCTTTCCCCCGCTCATCTCGTCCCGCAGCCATTATGTCCAGCAGGCAACCAGCGAGAAGAAGCGCAACGCAGCAGTCCGCAGGCCCAGAGGCATCTCCACTAGTTCTAGGTACGTGTTCGCTTCGCCTCCCCCTCGATCTTTGGCTGCGGATGTACTCTTCGTACCCGTGCTGACGTGCACCTCCGTGCTCGGTAGCTCATCTCCTGTATCTTCTGGGTAGGCTCCTCGATGCACATCGTCTCGCTCCTTCAACCCTGAACAAGTTCCGCAACAGTCACTCTCCCACAGGTGAAAACGGCACCCCTCCCTGGCACAAATCCGCTTTCGCACCCTGGAACTCAAAATTCAGCGGCTATCCCAACGTCGCCTCGCATTCCAGCACGCCCAATCTACTCTTCCATTTGTTCGCCCCGCCTGAATCTGGACCTAGGTACGATCGATCGCGCATTCATGGATCTCCATTCATACCATCCGCAGCGAGTCCATCTTCGCGTTCGGTCCATTCAAGTCGCGCTCACCGGCTTATTCCGCCTGGGGTGAAATGGCATCCAAACTCGAAGAAGAAGCCTTCAGAATAGAGTGCGTCCCCTCCTCCACCTCATTACGTAAATCTTCGAAATCATCGCGATACGGTACGTCATTTTCAAATGCTTCCTTTCTCGGCTCTCATCTGACTTGTCAACGCCAGCTTGTCGTCTACCTCCATTCGGAGACTTTTTTTCTTTTTTCTTTCTTTCATAATCCTATCAATCAATCTCAATATTTTTCGTATTGACAACGCCGTAGATTTGCCCTGGATCTAGTCGAGGTTTACTTCCAGATCGTCCATACACGGCTTCCCCTCCTTAACCCCATCCAGTTTCGTGCCCGCCTCAATCTCCAAGCGACCGGTCAGCGTGCCATCATAAGCAGCAAACAGGAAGAACCTATCCACCCCGCGCTTATCGCAACGGTGATTGCATGGGGCGCAAAGTTCTCAGAACATCCTCTTCTCGTTGCCGACCGCCAAAGAAACGGCGGTCAGAGTCTTCTTGCGAGAACGCTTATTGATCGATGTCGTGAAATTGCCGAGGCAACCAAAGTCCACCGCATCCCACACAAGGATCACGTCGTGATCGCGCTACTGATCGAAACATTGCAGTGTCGTGAGTGTCTTCACTGTTCCTCGCTTCCCGCACCCCATGACCGTCTCTTCTTCGGCCAGAAAATCCGAATACAGAAAATGGTTAGCAATCGCTTCCCCCCTTTACGTCATCACTTGACTGACCTTGATGCTCCTAGGGTTTCATGGATTCTGGCTCAATTGTGGCATCCGCAATTTGTTGGGCCTTCAGGTCGGCTTTCATACACCACAGGCACCTCTCCATACCGAACTCAATCAACCTCTTTGCAGATCAACCATAAATCAGTTATGGCAGACATCAAAGATCCCGAGACCCGCGGTACCATGATCTTTGCTTGGTGGATGGCTTGCCTCGCGGACGCGTTTTCCTCATTTTATTACCGCCGAAAACCAATGCTGTGAGCGATGATCCCCTCTCGTTGTTTCATCCCCCCACTGATGGCCTGCGGACATGTTAATTACCGTCCAACTACGATGCGCAGTGATGATGATGACTATGATATTGATTTTTACACCGCGGACCCGGGCCTGCAGGAAAATATGGACCCTGGGAAGCCCTCCCCTCGCGAACAACTCGAAGTGAGTCAGACATATTTACTCGCGGCCGATTTTTACTCATCTCATCTCAGTTTTTGGTTGGTCATCCACCTTTTGATGACGTGTTGTTGCCTGACTCTCTACCAGGGTTATTATAGCGCAGCGCATGCTCTGGCCCGAATATCACGTCAAATAGCGCGCCTCCTTTGGCGCCCGACGACGGACTCGGAGGGAATACCCGTCGAAGCTGCCCTTCATTACTCATCTGAGCTCAGCAAGTGGAGAGACGCCCACTTGTCTAAAGTCGGGGTTCCACCCAATCTCGCCGCTAATTGGGACTTTGTCTCTGCAGTGTCTGCTTGTACGCGTTTGTTTGAGAGCTTTGCTTTCTTTCACTGACGGGGTCTCATAGGCGCAAGTGATGCGCAGTATCATGTGATGTGGATTGGTTTATTCAATGCCATGGACGAATTCGGTGTACGTGACGACTCCCTTTCACCCAGTGGCATGAATCAGGTGGAGACCGTCAAGCGCAAAGTGTTTGATGAAGCTCTTAACGCTTCGCTGCGAGTTTCTGCACTAGCAGGGGTGCTGACTTCAAATGGATATCTGGTACGAACCGCGAGGCGTTTTTTAATTTATTGTTGACCTGTCCGCTAGAAATTGGACCCTGCTGTTATGCATGTCAGCATCATCCAGGCCGGCTTCTTTTTGGCCCGTGTCGGTCGCCCCGAAGTGCAGAACTGTATCGAGGGTCTCGAGCAACACAGCTATGCGTACGAAGAGACCAAAGAGCTCTCTCAGATGATCCGGCGCGATTACGAGCAAGCATTGATCAAGGGTCCTTCATTCCATGAAATGAGTAACACCGTCCCTCGCCGCACGCCTCCTGCGGATACCGCGAATCTCACTTTGTCACTCAATGGCAACGGTAATGGCCTCCATCATGCACACCACGATTCTATGGTTGATGTAAGTTTCCCGTCTTCCCTAGTCTTCCGATTTGACCGGATTCCCCCCGCGGTACAGTATTTGTCCACGTAACCGAATCGTTTCTATGTTATCAATACCATATTCCTGGCTGCCGAGGGCTCATCAAAGCCCGTGTAAAACGTATGATGTTATTATCCAGCTATTGCATTTCTCGCTGAATCCTTTGACCATTCACATTCTTCCGATTTGTCGTGACCCCCGTCGGTTACTTTGTTTCCCTCAAGGTTAGCACATTGCTATTTTCTCGAGTCGCCGATGTCCCCGGCGGTTGTTAGATTCACACTGTAACCAGGATCATCTCATTCAATTCAAACCCAAATGTCGATAGTATTATGGACCCTACTGCTGTACCCTACCATATTCCATTATCGCTTTGCTCCATATTTACAATCGGACGCTTTTAACCACCTTGGATATACCCGATTGTTCACCGCTGTATCTCGAAATATCCCCGATACCGCCCCTGTATACAGCTTTCTGCGAAGCGAGTTTCTTTTTTGCCTGTTCGTACTTTTGGCGCTTTTTCACGCGAGGGTTCCGGACGGCCTTGGAACGACTGGGTGTGAGACCCTTGTTTTTGAGAATCGCGCGTGTGACAGAGCGTGGGCCTGAGGTACTCTCCGGCTCTGGCTCGGACCTAAAAGTGCGGTATGAGTCCCTGGCCATGCCGACGGGATGACGCGCGAGGACGCACCGTGCTGTTGCAGCTTCATACTCTGCCCTTTTCCGTGCCTTCTTTGTCGCAGTAGCCTGCTTCACGAGGTCGTAGTACCCATTTGCGCCATCCACGTCATCTTCCGCATCCTCGTCATCCAGGCCTCGTTTTCTCTTGTGTTTCTTTTCGTCCCTGCTGACTTCCGGATCGACATCATCAAGGTCGTCCCCTCTCGCACCCAACTGGCCCTTCTCTTTCCTTCGTTCCTTCTCCTTCTCCAGCCTCGCTTCCCGTTCCTTCTTTCTCTCTCTATATGGAATGTCATCGTCCCCACCGATAGCGTTCGCACGCGCGTTCGTCCGGCGGGATGAAGATGACTCAATACGAGCCACATGGAACCGAAGCGATTTCTTCCGAGCCTGTTTGTCGGACAGATCGTGGTACTGAAGCGCTGTCATTTCGCCATATGGATCCGCTGCCGCGACCGTGTCAACGACAGGCACCACTTTGTTTTTCCGCGATGCGCGGGTATATTCGGGTTCGAGGAGATCGAACACGGGACCATGCGTGCCTTGATCGGGCTCGTGTACACCCGCGGGGGTCTTGCGGCTCTTCTTCGGACGGCTTTCGGCTTGTTCTTTTTTGGTGGAGGTGCGTTTCTTGGGAGAGGAAGGCGGCGGCGGACTTGGGTTTGGACTTGAGATCAAGACGGCCGCGTCTTCGAGGAGGTCGGCGAGTTCGCCTGATTCGAGGCCGTTTTTCTTGATGAACGACCAGAGGTCACCGTCTTCCTCGTCTTCGTCCGTCAAATCGTCTTCGTCTTCTCCGTCGTCGTCGACATCCGAGACGTCTTTCCCGACGCCAAGGCTCTCGAGTGTATTGATACCTTCTTTCAGTGTGAGAAGACGCTTCAAGATCGGATGCCGACGGAGAAGTTCAGGACGGGCTGCATATTTCTCCGTGGCACGTAGATGGAGGTAAAAGGCAAGCGTCGTGGCGTACGTGAGCAGGGCTTCTACTCGGACACAGTGGTGAACATGCCAAACGTCAGCATCGGCGAGATGTGTGGCACGTACGGTAGTACATGTGCTGCAGACCGAGTTCGAGGGCATCGGATTCGGTGTTCTTTAGGCTGGAAAAGGTGACTGGGGTGGCGCGGATGTGAGGAAAGGGAGGACTTACGCCTGGACGCGAGCTTTCGTTTCGACAAGTCTGTGGGCTGTGTCGTCCCAGTCTCTCGCGAGTGCGAGTGTTTCGGGGGATTCCTTTTCGAGGGTGCGTAGGATAGACTGCTTGTCTTGCGGGACCTTTGCCAAGGGTGGGTTTGGCAACTCCTCCTGTTCCCTAGATGTCTATGCTTAGCAGCTGTACGTATGACAAGGCAACCAATATACATTGCCTCGGGAGGCTCGACGTCACCCTTCAGAATATCTCCGAGTCCGAAATCTTCGTCACACATGGCCTCGCGTGCCTTGGCCTGTAACCTGAGTGCCTCCTGCTCCTCAAGCTCGTTGGCTTCCTCGTCCTCCGAGTCGAGTTGTGTGGCATTGGAAGAATAGTACGCGCCCTTGCTGCGTCCCCACGTTTCCTCCTCTTCAGAGTCGGATGCGTCCTTTTGTGAGGACGATTTTTTGGTGTCGCGTGTGGCTTTGGAGGGCTTGGGTTTGGACTTGGACGTGGTGAGTTTGGAGCCGGCGTCAGAGTCGACTTGCATGTCATCGCTCCCTTCCTCGTCGTCTGCCGCTTCGTATGTGTACTCGGCTTCGTCGTCGTCGTCCGAGTCAGATGAGACACCCTGCAACGCAAACACCT
>JBBPSC010000295.1:0-21749 GCA_038093395.1 Baorangia bicolor
ACTATCCGTGAAGGTCATCCTTGTTCTCCCATCCGCGCTTTGCCGTACCGATCTGCTACGGCGGTGCAGGGGGGCGATTGTAGTAGCGGCACTCCCCGCCGACATAACGCAGGCTTCACTGATAAGCGCTTGAATTCAGCCAAATTTACTTCCGAGGACATTGGGGCCGGCTCATCTCCGTTATTCAGCGCCAGGGCCTCTCCCATGCCGACGAATCCAAGGGTGCATCGCAGCTTTTGCAGTAACGTACTTACTCGGATATCTTCCGAGTGATCGATCAATCTACAGGGTCATCAAGTCCACTCGTACGATTCCATATCCTAGTACGTCCACCGTTCCTTCCACCCGGTCTTGGGTGCTAGCACCCTCCGAATCCACCAGAGTCCGGGCCGAGAAGACCACAGCAAAGATCACCGAGCTGAGTGGTCTCGGCATTCAATCGCGTGCGACTGCAAGTTGATCCCCCAGTCCGACTCAGAGCACGATAATATGCTACCCTTGTGGGGGAAAATAATCCTTGGTCAGCGCTTCAGCCGTGCACTCCCACTCAGCACATTTCCAAATTTGGGCGTGTTCGTGCAGCATGGCTCAGAGCGATGCTCCCTTAACGTGTTGGATCAAGAGGAGACGCGCATCGCTTCAAGTTGACACGTTAGACCACTCCCGGGGCCCGTATCATCCATTTCCTCCATCAGAACTCAAACACGTTGTCACCGCCTACTAGTTGTAAGCGCGTAGAACACCTCAACCCATTGTTTTTCAGGAATGGACGCTTCTGGGATTCTCACTGTCCGCTGTCATGTGTTCCTTACCGGACACACTGCGGGCCTTGGTTGCTGTTGTCTAGGACACGACTCTCCGGCGGTGCCGGCTATTTGTGAAAATATCGGACTGCAGCAAATCTCATTCTTTGCTGTATCACAGTTTTTTTCCAACTCACTTCGGCGTGATCCGTTTAGAAGTGCAGGCAACGTCCAGCTCCCGAGCCGTTGCAACTTCTGGAACAAAGGGGCCGAATGACACCGTCTTGGAGGTACTTTATAAGCTGAACTTCAAATGTCACTGGTATCCACAAGAGCCTCATCACTGACTCCGTTTTACGGGCCTACTGAACCGGAAATGTTTTCGTTCACAAACAAGTAAGATCCCCGTCTCTCAATCAATGGATCGGTGTTAATTCATGAACAGTAGTACTTTTGGGACGCCATTCGGGCGGGGAGATGATCGAGAGCGGTCCCGTCTTTACCCTTCGACGTCGCGACAACAAAATGCGCCAGCTATGGGCAATTCATCGTGCAGCGAATTGCATTGGACAGGTGGACCCCACCGAGAAAGGTATGCATGACGACGTCTCCAACTCAAAGGGCGAGGACTGATCGCGTCAATCTCATCACAGCTATATGCTTGCTGGTCCTTCCTCCAATACGAGTTCGTGGCCAAGCACCACTTTCACTTCCTCCTCTGTTTACGAAGGGGGTGTATGGCCAGGCGATCAGTACCTCGACGAAGCCTGTCTTGGATCATTGTTTGGCGCATCAGGAGGCAATGCTGACGGATCAGGGACGACGAGCCTTCTAATGGGAATGGAAGTAGCAGCTCCCGTATTAGAGCAGGCCTTTCCAGCTGCACCGAGAGCGATACCCGCATTCCAGCCTTGTCCACCTCCTTCTCTTAATTGGGCGCAAGCTCCTGGCCCGCCATGGCAGCCCACTTCCTCTTGGGGCCAACCTGTGCATACTCGACACAGCGATCATAGCAGTTCCATTGGTTCTCTTGGAATGAGACCCGAGATTCCCCCCTTCCAGCTGGCTGCCTCTTCTGTGATCACTGGACGCTCGGAACGCAGAGTCATGCCGACCGGTCGTCTTCCCTCGATCACCACCCCAAATTTTGTGCAGCCTTCGACACGCAGCGATCCTGTATCGGTTTCCCGTACGTTCCCCTTTGCCGTTGTCAACGTCCCTTTTTTTTCGGGGTGGGAACTCATGTGTTATACAGCATCCGCACCCCGATCGCGCGGCGAACGGTGGAATCTCTCGAACCCGACCACGTTCCGGTGTCTGTGGACGAGCCGTGAGACACGGTGCGCAGCGCTTATCGCAGGGGATAGAAGGAGCGTCACGAATCACCTTCGAGACGAGCACGATTTCGCGTGCGACGGCCAGACGATCGCGTGTGCGTGGGGCGAGTGCACGGTGTGCATGCAGCGCAGGAATATCCCGCGACATATCGTCGCATGTCACTTTGCGATCAAGGTGACGTGCTCGCAGTGCGGCATGGCTCTGAGCAGAGCGGATGCGAACAAAAAACATCGACTGGCGTGTACGGGCGTCAGAACGCCAGCGGTGGTGGAAGCGACCAAGGAAGACGAGGGCGGCTATTTCTAGCGGAGTTGGTGCGCTCGATCCAGCCGTATAGATGCCCGTTGTTCTTTCTAGCCGCATCCCCCCGCTTTCTCTCGCTACAGGGCAGACTCTCGTTACTTTTATCGGATTTACTTTGGTAGAATTCCTGACATTGGATTTTTCAATCATTTTTGATTCACTCACCAAGCCCACGAACATGTGACATACAACAAACCAATAATGCGCATCAAAAATTCCGATTGCTAAAAGACACTACGTTCTGATACTGGACTGTTCATGGGGTTTGAGTTTGATAATAATTTACATAGTGCCAATACACTACAGCGCAACCCATGTGCGGCGCCAGCCAAGAAACAAGGACAATACAGACATGGCCGATGTCATACAACAACCACGCACAAGCGATACATTGAAAACGCGAAAGCAAGAAATAAATTACGAACGGGGGATGTTGCACTCATCATAAAGAGAAAGTGAGAAAAGGAGAAAAAGTCCTACTTGCCCTGGAAACTCTGCATGATCGTTCGTAATCCAAAGCGAAGGCTTGGGGGTGGTGATCTAGATGCGCGACCATTTGCAGGGGAAGGATGCCAGTTGTCAAAGGTGGAGAAGCCCATTCTAGTGAGTTTCTGAAAGCTGCGTGATGGGTCTCGCTCGCGGCCGCGCCGCGCAGATGTGGAATCATAACTTGGGGTCGTCGATACGCGGGACAAAGGAACACCTGCATGAAGATCGGACGCAAGGTCTAGATCAACATCAGGCGTGCGTGAACGCGGGGAGTTATGTATCGACTCTCCGGGTGGACTAGACCCGAAGCCTGGTGAGTCATCGTAAGAGGCTGGCCATGTGGTGGTTTGACGCAAGTGTTCAGATTGCTGTTCTTGCGATGTTTTTCCGCATGAGGAAGCTGAGGACCCTGTTTAATCACTGATAGCGACTAAAGTCACCGAACTTACCACTATGGTGTGGCGAAGGATAGATATAGGAGGGTTTAGTTGCGGACAGAAGGGACACCCCACCGTTGAAATGCCCAACGTCCGCGTCTTCCTCGGGAGTCTGCGTAGTAGCCTTCTCCTTCAGCCGTCTCTCGATAGCTAGACTCTCTCCAAAGGCAGCAAGCTTTGCACTGAGAGGGGTTCTGCCCGTCCCCGAATCTCTCTCCGCATGCTGTTCCAGATATTGCTCCATATTCAGGATGGACTGTCGCGTGCGCTGAACAAGCTCCTCCGCTTGTGCATGTGAGGAGATTGTCGAGATATCGATGTCAAATGGGAAGTGCATCCTACGAGGACGCTGATGTATCTCTTGTGTTTCTTCGGCATCAGCCCCATATTCCCCAAGTGCGGGCAGAATGCGTGGGCTTCCGGGGAGATGCGGAGTGCTAGGAGTAGCGATGCTCCATGCAGCGTCACTCGAACTCGACTGAGGGTATGTGGAGGCGGTGGCAGTAGTACTGGCGCTACTCACGGAGTCGCCGCGTAACCTACTCTCAGCCAGAGCATCTTCGGTGGGCGGAACATTAATACTAAAAGGGAGTCGGGAGTTGGCTGATGGATGATCTGGGGTGGGATGCAACTCAGGGTGGCTCAAGGGAACGCCGTATTCTTCATCGAGATCATCATCATGGTCGAGGATGATGTTCACGAAGACAGGTGGAATAGCATGTGGCACAATCGGAGACTCCTCGATAGTGTCTGGTATTCTGTCGTACTCATCTTCATGCTGGCCGCCTGAAGCAAGGCCAAGCGAACGCATCCTATTTTCCAATTGCACACGAGAGCCTGGACTTCGCGCACGTGCTGGGTGAGGGCTGGATTCTGAGGCAGACCTCTCGAAGCGGATATTCCGAGGGAGGGATCCGGGTCGCGATATGGATCCGTGGCCAGAATGTGAACGATGATGCATACGTAGAATACCGGATTTGATTGGTGTACCAGAAATAGAGGCAGAGCCATCTGCACTTCCAGAATCCTCATCGGGGGCAGAGACTATACTCGTGGCTGAGACGGAGGGATTACGTGACCGCTCAGCGGTCAACACACTATGAAGGTCTGCAGGATGAAGGGGATATGCTCGGACATTGATCAACGAAGCGCTACTTTGCAGTTTGTTGCGGTGATATTGAATATGAGAGGTGTCACGGGGTGAAGAGGACAGTGGGGTTGGGATGCTGCGGGGGGAAACAGGTGGCGTGTTGGAGGGGTGCGTATGAAAGCTTGGAATAGGGACTGGGCGTGAAGGTGACGAGGAGGGAGCAGGGGACTCGGAAAGGGAGGCAGGGCTGGAGCTGGAACCGTCGGTATTTGATTTCTTGAAAAGACTGAGGAGAGACAGCTTGGAGTGTAATTTACGAGAATCGGCGCCGGTGCCGGCTGATCTGGGCCGAGTGTAGCGGGTGGGGAAGGATGGTTTGAAGGATGAGTCATCTAGAGCTTGTGGGAGGGAAGGACGCCGCCCAGATAACGGTTGCATCGTCTGGGTGGGGAGAGAGGCTGAGTTGTCACCTGAGCGAGAATCCTGAGCAAGCGATTCCTGGTCGGAGCGGTTTGAAGATGTGAGGGGTGGCTTGGCCTCTGGGTCAGATGTGCCACCGGTGCTGGAGAGTGTGTGGTCGACAGAGCGTTTGAAGTGTAAGCGCTTTCGCAACGAGGCCTCTAAATTCTCTACGGGGCAAGCAGATCCAGCACGCTGCTGGGAGAGAGGGGTGGTAGCTTGGGCAAGCACGTCTGCACACTCAATCCAGCCATTTTGGCGAGCGATGAGCTCTGGGGTGATTCCGTGCTTGTCGGCACGATCTGGAATTGCGGCGCGGGAGAGGAGGGTGCGAACGACGGTGAGATGACCGTTGGCGGCTGCGAAATGGAGGGGGGTAGAGCCTGATGTGCCGACTATGGGCGCGGTTGTGTCACGACTGCGGTCAGAGTAGCGCCGGGGGAGTCTGAGGAGTGGGTGAGCGATAAGAACGGAGGAGGGGGGGGAAGAAAGGGAACCTTGGGGCGTTTACGTCTGCGCCAGAGTCGATCAGAAAGTTGACAACAAGGACGTTTCCGCCTGCACAAGCTGCATGAAGGGGGAGAACACCATCGAGGACGGCGTTGACGGGCTGGCCATGGGAAAGGGCGTACTTGACGAGACCGATGTCGCCCGATGCGGAGGCGGAGTGGAGGCCAAGATGTGGAACTTTGGTTGAGGTGAGCGAGGGGATAGGAAGAGAAGAAAAAGACACTGACATTCAGTGGAGACGTTGTATTTTACTTGCAGACGCTGATTGCGACTCGGCCTGGCCGTCATTCGCTTCCTCCTCCTCGTCGCACAAAAAGAAAAGCAAAAGTAAAACCTTTTGATTAGTCATCACTCCTAATTACAACTTTTTCACCCCCTGTCCGTCGAAAATGATCTGACCCGTCCAAGCCCCGCAGGTGTCACCCCCGCGTTCACGTTCACATACATCCCTTCACTCCCAACACTGCGCCCATACGAATACGGCGTGCCAGCAGTGTACCCGCTCGACGGCAGTGCCATCCCAGCCGCAGAATATCCCCCATTTGACGGCACTTGATATCGCCTAGGTGGCGTCGACAGCGTGTCCGCATCACTCGACGATTCATCTGACTCCTGTTGCCCAGATCTTCCCGATGGCGGCGGAATAACAACGGGCGTCTCTCCTTCACCCAGAACACTCCCCCCGTACCCCTGCGAAGGCAGTCGGCTGTGGTACGACCCTATCGTCGACGGCGGAAGCGGGACACCAGCCCCCGTGTAACCCGTCTCCGTCCCCCCCATTGGCGTCGGAGGACCAGTCGGCACGAACCCTGGTGGCAGGCCACCGTCGGGCAAACTCATCACTATTGTGCTATCATCCGTCGTATCCCCCACCGGTGTTTGATGAGGAAGTGGAACTGGTCGGTCCGCGTCTGCTGGACTCAACAGATGTGGTCGCGTACCTGACACAGTAGTTGCAGAGTTGTTTGACGCTGGTCGCGACTAATCACATCACGCCACACATCAGTCTCAGCGACCCGATCGTGTTCAAATTACTTACCGGCGGTTGAATAGTAATATTCACTGTGCCGAATGACGACGTGCTTCCTGGCCGTGAATATCCTTTCTGACCAACAGAAAGTGTCTGCGAAGGTGATCTAGCCTTCAAACTCGCCATCTCCGCGGCTGTCAATGGCGCAGGCATGGACACGTGAACGAAGCCAGCCTACAATGCGCACTTCTAAAAACATGTTTCATCCTGCATCAGAATCAATCCCATACCTCGTCCACGCGGTCCTCCCCCTGTTGCTTCACGCTTTGACTCGAGGACGTACTGGTCTCTTGTAAGCTTGCTACCTCGGGAATGACACTAAGTCCGCTCGAACGATGTCCTCGGTTGGGCACATGTTCCGGCACATTCAGAAGGTCGAGCTCAGATGTTCGTGTAGAAGATCCTACGCTCTCACCTGAAGACCTTCGTCGTACCCTGCGATGTGGTCGCTCACCCGAAAGGTCATACAGGGGATTCTTAGGAGAACGTGGCTCAGGAATCATCAAAACGGGGACATCGCCAGGGACAGGCACCGGGGGAATGTGGGGTGAAGGTGAACCCCTCGACGAAGGTGCCGGTGAGTGGCCAACTGGCGTGGGAGGTGGTCGTACGAATCCATAGGGAGGTGGTAAGCGAATTATCATGGATGCATCCGCCTCAGGAATAAAACCATCGGGTGGGATTTCTGCATGTGGTTGGGCTGGGGAATACATCGTCGTTCGTGCCGACCCTGTCCGCGCATCACCAGTTCGAGAGTACTGTCGCACCTCTTGCTCGCTCGAGGACGAGGAGGAAGAATGTGCAGAGCCACCAGATAGAGGGAACCGGGTTGTTGTCGCAGTGTACGGAGGCTCGCTCTCGGGAGGGAGGTCTGGTTCTCCTCGCGACCTCCGTGCTTCGGATTCAGATGGAGGCGAGAAGTACCTCTCCATCACCCTGTCAGCTGTTGAGCGTCCATTGATATACCCTTGGTTGCGACCCCGCAAATAACCAATGTCTTTCCCCATTTCGAGCCCCTCCTGGACCCCCTGCTTTCTGCCCTCTTCCCTAGCTATGTCCACCATCTTTTCCTCATTCACCTTCCTCAACTTCCTTCGCAACTGGGAGGCTTCTTCTTCTGCTTCTCTCCTGCGCCCCTCGACATCTTTGAGGATGTTCTGCGCCTTGAATATCTCTTTCTGCGCCTCCTCCAAGGCATTCTTGTAGAGCTTCAACTCTTCCCTCAGCCTGGCAGCATCCGCCTGGGCAGAAATTCGCGCATCGTTGGCGTCCTTGAACCGTATCACAGCCTCCTTGATTTTGCGCTCCGCCGTGTCGGCACGGTCCTGCTCGAAGGCAAGCTGTGATGTGTTGAAAGTGAGCTGCTGCTGAAGGTCGCGCGTAGTCTCTTGTTCATCTGCAAGCATTCGCATAAGCTCTTTTGCAGTTGGGGCATTCCGGGGGCGCTCCCGAGATGATCGGGATGATGGGGTTCTGGATGATGCCGAGCGCTTGCTAGAGGGCGGAGGAGAAAGCGGTAAGGACTTTTCATAGTTACTGTAGTCATAATCAGGAGAGGCTTTGCGAAGCGGAGGGCTCAAAGTCTTTGGATCGTTCATGGTGCGTGATGTCGCCGAGTGACTGGGACCACAGGAATGTTAAGCGTAATGGCGAATCCAGGCTCACAGCAACAGGAAAATATATATATGAGATGGAAAGGAAATGCAGCTAAACTCGCAAGGTGAGTAGTGGTCCAAGACAAGAGTCTTATTTACTAACCAAATGGCTTTGCAAATCCATTCATGAAGGTGTAGGTATGTTTGTCTAACTGGCATGCACAAATATTTTCTTATGCGATCGGACCCTGGAAAACAATAAGGAAACAAGGGGGACCCCAAAACGCGCAGCGTGTATTGCCCAATCTGGATCAACCTGAACAGAGTTTATGGGGTCTCGGACGTGTTTCTCGCTCACTCACGTCCATCAGAGTACGTGCATGAACGATCTGGATGTGGTTGATTTCTGGCTAACAAACCTCTTGGATTTATCGTCGGGTTGCGCGATGCAATTAACACTCTCTTTATATTCTCATTTGAATCCCAGACGTCAGACCTTCACAGTTATTTTAGTCCTATCTCGCCATACACGAAGCATATGAATACCACGACCAACGCGAACCCACTTTCCCAGTCTCTTTTCTTGTCTCTTGATGAAGCACTTCCCGTCTCTCGTTCTCCCGCACGGCTGGTCACGAGTCGTCAAGTCGCATCGTGTTGCCAACATATTTCTAGGGAGCCCATCCGACGTATCTTTGTCTCGATCACACCCAATCCACGTTTCCATCAACCATGGGCCACGACGTGATCCTCCCTACCCTCGAGCGTCTGGGCGTTGACGCTCCCAGTGACATCAACGTCGACGAGGTAGCGACGAGGTGGTTTGCTGCTTTCTCCGCAGCAGCGCGAGAGAACGACGTACCAGCTATCACGGCTCTCTTTACCGACGATGGAAACTGGAAAGACATCCTCGCACTCACCTGGGACCTTCGTACCCTGGCCAGCAGAGAAGCCATCACACATATGCTCCGTGCACGTCTGGCCCCTTCGGCCTTGACCGATCTGCATCTCCATCACGACGCATTCCGAAAACCGACATTACAGAGGCCCTGGACAGATCTCGTCTTTCTCCGTCTTTATTTCGGGTTTAGGACAAAGGTAGGTCAAGGGACAGGAATAGCATACCTCGTGCCTCTCCCGAGAGGAGAGTGGAAGGCCTACTCGTTGTTCACATGCCTCGAGAGCCTGAAGGCGTTTCCAGAGCAGGTACGCTCGAGACCGTGCACTGCTCTTGCTACCAATCACGCTGGTATCAGATTGGTACACTGCGTTATTCCATACCCAATCATGGGACTTGGGTTGAAGACCGGGCGCGGGAGCTTGATTTTCCGAACAATGATCCTACGGTTGTGATCTTGGGGGCTGGGCACACCGGACTCGAGATCGCAGCACGACTCAAGTACCTTGGTGTGCGAACCCTCGTGATCGACAAAAATCCCCGAGTCGGAGATATGGTAAGTTATGTCGCCTGCCAATCGTCACGTTTGGAGAGGACCAACGAATTTTGCAATCACGCGATCAGTGGAGACATAGATACAAGTCATTGTGCCTTCACGGGACAACATGTACGGTTCGCGTCCCTGTGCATCAGCATCAGTGATGTTGATACTCTTCTACATATAGGGTTCAACCAGACCCCCTATTTACCGTGAGCCTCGGAAATAACCTACCTAACGTGCCGTACTACCCAACCCCAACAAGATTTCCTTGTACATGGCCAACATACATGCCGGCACCCAAGGTAACTTCGAGAACAGCTATCTGATTTTGTTTGATAAAGAAGTTGTAAAATCAGCTTGCTGATTGGTTGGAATCTTACGCCCATTTTCTCGAACTGAACGTGTGGACATCAAGCACCATCACGAAGACCATTTGGGACGAAGCATCGAAAACTTGGTCAATCAAAGTCAACAAAGGAACCTCCGAGAAACGCGTTCTGACGGCACGCCATCTGATCTTTGCTACGGGTTACGGTGGTCACCCTGTGTCGCCTTATATTCCTGGCAAGGTGCGCCTTGCGTCCGTGATATTACCAAATTCCTGATCTCCCTTCCTTGTCAACAGGAAATTTTCAAGGGAGTCATCACTCACTCGGCAAACTTTACGAGTGCAGCAGACTACCTTGGCAAGAAGGCGGTTGTAATTGGAGCTTGTAATTCAGGTCGTGTTTCAGATGATGCATTTACCGAATCCGTCTCTCATGGATATTTATTTGCAGGCCATGACATATCTCAGGATTTCCTTGATCGCGGTATCGATGTTACCATGTACGCAAATGGAGGCTACTATTTGTGTCACATTGTAAAAGATGCAATGATAGGTATCAGCGGTCCTCCAACTATGTCGTTTCTCAAAAGGCGGCTTCTATGCTGCTCGGTGGTAGGATATCCGTATTCTGATCCGTTTTACAAGGACATGAATTTCATTTTCACAGAGGATTTCAGAGAGGGTTTCCCGACAGATGTTGCAGATATGAACACTGCATCATGGCCCGGTCTCGTCGCACGGATATATCAACAGCGCAAAGTAGCGGAGGTTGTCGCGACCGTAGACAAGTACGCACTTCCTAAAGTGGCGCCGCCTAACGACGTTTCTTAACACATGTGTCAGAGAATTGTACGACGGTCTCGCGAAAGCCGGCTTTAAAACGAACCTTGGGCCGTACAACGCGGGGATCGTGCCACTTGTATTTGGACGTTCCGGGGGCTATCACCTGAGTAGGAGTCTTGCGACATGAGTTTGGCAAGTTCTTGATGACGGTCGTTTTCTTCCGCAGACACGCGAACCGGAAAACACATTATCAACGGAGACATCAAACTCAAGCAGGGTAGTTCCATTGAATGTTTCACAGAGAAAGGTCTGAAGTTTGAAGACGGCACGGAACTTGAAGCAGACATCGTGGTTTTAGCGACGGGGTACGTGTCTGTACTATCCATATATCCCCCGCATTCATGCAGGCTTTGCAGGTACGGTGATCACCGCGATGTCATGAGGGATATTTGCGGACCAGAAGTAGCCTCGAAAGTAGGTGAGATTTGGGGAGTAGACGAGGATGGCCAAGTGATGGGCGCATGGCGGGATTCTGGGCACGAAGGCCTGTGGTTTGGGATTGGTGAGTACTGTTCCTGTTGGGTAAAGTACGCGCTGATCGGTGGCTAGGAAACTTGCCCATATCAAGGTTCCATAGCGCACACCTTGCGATGCGTAAGTGATCGTTGTTACTGTCCGGCGCGCGATTTGACCGTCGATGCCAGAGATTAAGGCTATCGAAGAGGGAATATTGGAGAGATCAGAAGTGGCATTCTGAAATTCCGTTGGGTCACTCTTGACACTCATTCGGATCAACCTCATATCGCTCCAACTCCACCAGTCTCACGGTTTGGCAGCCGAGATCTCGATGGTCACATAGCTAGCGCTCAGGATTAAAGAATTAGCGGTCTTTTCTTTCTAGAACCTAACCCCTGTGCATCTTTTGATCCGCCGGCAATCTGAACGATATTATTGATTCATAGCACCAAGTGATCAATCTTCTGGGGTTGGCTGTGTGATTCCTACCTTGTCTTGGAGTGTTGTAGCCATTAGCATCGGGAGAATTATTAACTTCTCCTTATCCCACTGACGGTTCATCCCACGACACTTAGCTAGGGTTCGGCTGAACGGGATTGTAGACCAACTTACAACGTTCTCCGTCCAGTATATATCTTGTTCGACCAATTTTCTGACATCCTCGATGGTGTCGGCTTCGAATAGTAAAACCGAACCAACGAACTTCTTATCCGCGGGTGCAGCGTCTTGGCTCTCTGGGGTGATCAATCCGCCGGCCACTTCTATGAAGCGAGGCCCAGAATAAGTCAACGAGGCAGGCGGCACATCTCACGCTCAGCGTGACTCACTCAATATGCCTTGCTTGATATGCCTATTCGCCGTTATAAAGTGCTTCGGCCGAATAGCCATTCTCCGTGCGAGCGCACCATCGTCCGCGTAGTCTGGAGCCCATACCAAGTAGGGATTGGATCTTGGAATGGTCGAACAGAAACACCGCAGCCGTTGCGTATGCGTGCCGAATTGGTACAGGATGGATCTTGACGCGCTGGTGAATGCTTGGAAAACCATTGATCGTGGTCGAGTGGTAAAAGGTAACCCACCTGCTTGGCGAGTTCCCGTGCGCCTCCTTCAACACCATGCCATGGGAACCAACAACCACCAACCAAATTCAAACTTATTCACCTGCCAATTTTGGGCGCTTGCTTTGTCATCCGGGGCTGCGATCCGTCTTATCTCCTGCGCATTGACATCCATTCATTCGCCTCTCCCTGAAAAGCCATGACGGACAATCAAACGTTGGCCAAGTTTGTCGTTTGGGCTCCGGACTACACGGACGCGGGCGCTCTGGAGAGACGACGTGCCGTACAGCCAAGCCACCTCGAGGTCGTACACCAATCGATCAGGGAGGGGATCATTCGTAAGCATCGTTTACGGAAAAATCGTCGTCGTCTGATGCGAACATACACAGGTGCTGGTGGAGGCGTTCTGACCTCAGATTCCGCCAACGCAGCCCCTGCTGATCGAAAGTTCTTTGGTTCTTGTATCATCATCGAGGCGGAAAGTTTGGAAGCCGCTCGTAAGTTTATTGAGGGCGACATTTACTACACGACTGGCGTGGTAAGCATCCTCTCTGTCGGACGCGTGCTTGGACCTTTTATTCATGGCATGACAAGTGGGACAAGGAAAAGTTACAGATCCTTCCGATTATGTTGGCCGTATCTCTGCCACCTGTGCCTTCTTAGATACTTCTCTACGCAATCAGGAAATGTTCGCTTATTTCATCCATTCGATACCGATTTCCCGGATGGTGGGTGACACAATCCCCGCCGTCTGAAATATGATTTCAACTTGAGTCGTCATGCAACCATCCACGATCGGAAAGGTTTGACGGAAGCATTGAAAAACGATACACTTTTCCCCCCTGGATCCCGGATCCATTAACACATTTCCTGAGCCCGACATTCGGGTCTAGGGCTTGGCGCTGAGTCCCTCTGTCGCGGGACATATCTATGCCATGTTGAACCTGTTTGGGTATCAGATCGCCTGACAGCTGCTGTCATGACCCGCTGAGATCGCAATGTACATCCCCGCGTGGATTGTTAGAGATTGTTCCGAGGGAAGAAGCTATATTAGCAAGCGATGCGATAAGAATTTCAAGCGTGACTAAATGAGTGGCACGCAGATATTCCAAGACCACCCCAGACACGCCAAGTATCAGCGCTTCAGCAGCATCACATGAGCGTTCGTCACAATAAATAAGATGGTTTCAGCTATACATATGAGAATAATGACATAAATGAATGCTCGAGTCGGTGATATGCATATTACAAACCGCAAACCGCAGAAGCGAATTTGACGACTTGACGGAACAACTGAGATAGTCGGCATGGAACGACCACAAGATCGCATGGCACGTTTGCCATTGCCTAGATCCTGGCGGCAGAACTGCTTGAGGCTGGGAGAACGCCACTACACGTCCTTTCGTGACGAGCGACCACGTCGGGCCGACTAAACCGCTTTCCGCAATAGCGGCAACTTGCTGCGGCAAGGAGATGCCTGGACACAATATGGCGCGGGACGTTCATGCGCTGCATAATTTGACCGCAGTTTTCCCACTCGCATTGAACCGTATCGCGCTCGTGCCCGATAAAATGATGATATACTCGTAGGTGCTCCCCCATCTCGCGGTTCCTGCCCGGAGCTAAGCCGTCACACTGTGGGCCACCCAGCCACCGGCATGGGTGGTAGTGGAAAGTTGAGTTTGGCGGAATAGACTTTTCTGGTGCTGAGGGAGGTATAGGTGGCTGCTGTGCAGCTAGGGGTTCGTAGAACATTCCTCCGAAAGTAGGGTTGTCAAGGGGTTGGAATGTAGGCATGAATGGGTCGTATGCGTCAGCAACGAACCCGCTGTCGGCTGTAGGATAATAACATTGGGGTAGGTGCGAGGTGTACATGGGACTCGGATGGGGGGCAGAGTAGTATTCCTGTGAATTATGTCGCACGATGAGCAACATCCGAAGTTGAATAGCGAGAAAACCTACAGCAACCATCGGGTCCATGGGATGGAACATTTGAAAATCCCTGTCAGGAGCCAGTACTGGCGCCATGAAGGTCCTGAAATAAATCACATTAGTGATGGAAATGGATTTGATTCGAAGGGACAGACCGGGGAGTGGGGGAGGACGTGCGTTCGCCAACACTGCTCGGTTTGAGATGTTGAGAACCAGGGGAGTATACCAACGAACTGTTGTAGTGATCGCGCGCTACCTTTATAGGTACTCGACCACACCGATTAACACTTTGGGCCTTTCCGCTTAATTTACCGCACAGCAAGTTCCCACTCCTGTGTATGGGGCTGTTCTGAGTGCGCAGCATGGTTGGTCCGGTCAAATTGAGGGAAGGTAATTCTAGCTGGGTGACCATAAGGCGAACGCGAATGTTTTGTCGCGGACGAGGTAATATGACGCTGACTATTGAACAGTATTATCTGATGGTGGGAGGGAAAAAGCCTGGGCCGTGTCGCGTTCGCGAGTAAAGACGAGGTTGACAATGGTGAGGGGACGGAAAACAAGAGGATGAGGAGGGTGTCTTTTTAAGGCTCGGGCGGCAGCCTGAGCCAGATTGATTTGGCGCTGTAAAGGTTTCTAAGATCCCCACATCCCATTTCCATTTCGAAGACGCCGGCCATCCATCAGCGTTTGCACGAGGCATTGACCGTAAACCAAATGTCGTACGGGTGAACTTGCATCACTTGGTCAGCAACGGGATTTTTGCGGCAAAAGTGCGACAGCACATCGTTCTCCCAATGAGCGCTGGTGGAGCTTGCACAATCACGAATGCCGAAGGGCCCAGTTTGTACGCAGATTTTTTCGGCCGTGCTGAGGTGAGATAGATTATTAGGTACTTTGAAGATTTTGGCACAAGCGAGCGAGCGCTGAAAGTCAGAGCCATCCAAATTAAAAAACTTCAACCAAGGCGGGGGGTTGTGGGTTGGCAACAGAATGTTCGAACGGAATTGCGCGTGGCGGACAAAAAAAAGGAATGCTCGCCTAGAATTCGGCGAGCGAAACCGATTGGTCTGATCCCCCCCGATGATGCCCTGAATGACGAAGGATGCAACGAACATTGAGCAATCCCTAACCAGTCGACATATCATCAAAATAGGACGAATGACTTGGTGAAATGAACACCACGACCAAGGGGATCCCCAGAAACATTACAAGAGACGCTTCACGTCCAAACAGCACTGACCCAGAGCAGAATAGATGAGGAAAAATCATGCAAGGCCGAAACAAAGAAAGATGGAAACTGTACCACGGTCAAGAGATCATTTCCGGACGAAGGTTTACTTCATGATACAACCCCATTCATTTGCCGTATTTTATCAGGGACTCCAAGCCTTGCCAGTGTTGCGCTTTGGCGATGAAGCAGAACGGAGGGAAACGTGAGAAAACCTACAGGCAATGGCCACAGCACTTATACCTCTCTAGCGGACAGTGCTGGCCGTAATTAACTTGACCATAACTGGTCCTTGATAACGACTTTTTCCCCCCTGGACAGACATGACAATGGGTGCCTTCTAGTTTCCGCAGGGTCTGGAATTAAAAAAAATAGATTAAATCTCGCTCCACAAGGCAGGTGCGCCGAGCTGCCGGACACCGCGCTTGCGCAATAACAAATTGACTGTACCCTCCAGTGAACCTTGAAATATAAAGGGAACAGATCAAAAAGGGGAGACTGGGGAGTTTCGCCATTGTAGCCGCCCGCCATTCCGAGGGCGGTGGGGAGTGCGCGATTTTGCCTCATTTAGACACCGATACGGTAGCTTATGTAAGGCACTCCATCATACCCTCCATTGCCTGAGTTAACCACAAAAGTGCAGTGGGGAGTGCGTGCGTAACGCTTGTTCCTCGCTTTTCGTGCTCACAATATTCAAGAATAGTTTTGAGTTGTTTTCATGCAGCCTACCATAAATGATTCGTTCTAGGATAGTCCCAAGACCATGAATAAATCTCAAGCTTGGCGTAAAATTGAATGAACTTCGAACCCCAGTTTATTCTAATCTTTTATTCTCAAGCCTACGGAAAGCCACCTAGTACTAGAAAGTAAAGACACGCGGACACCACCTGACTAGGCCTGACACCCCAGATCCGAGTCGCAGTGTCAGAGTTCAAGGGACTTCCATCTTGAGTCCCTTCCGTTCAACCAGTATTCGAGGAGCCAGGAAATCATGAATGGCGCCGCCGCAGCCATGGTGAGTGGCGCTCCTACGTTTCTTCCCAGCGCAGGGCAGTACATTTGGCCGGCTACCCTTCACATCATATGAAAGTAGTGGGTCCGCGTGGTGCCCGTAACTGCCGCGACAACTTGCTAACTGAGGTCCGATAAGATCGTACGCTTGCCGCCATCTGTAATCGTGTGAATGCCCATTGTCATGGGGTGGTGGCGAGCGGCAGGTGTTATCCGCCAGTGGCTCTTCAAACACTGCCGTGGAGAGCCCCGGGCCGAGAGAATGTTATCGGAGTCTAATAACAGCAAAATCAGGCTCATGAGAATTTAATAAAACCATGTGGGTATAATGTCCCTGCGTTGGCAGCGACAATCTAGGCCAGTCTGTGGAAATGTAACATGACTATGGTTGTGAACTGAGTCATTCGCAATTTCACTCGATAAAGAACAGAGACCCGTAATTCATCAAGACCTCCGAACCCGCTTCCATGTTTTGAGCTATGAAATAGGTCCAATCGAGTCTCTGAAGGATTATGAACAACTCACTAGCGAATACGCCTATCCGATGGTCCCCATTGACCAGCCGAACTGGAGTGAGAAATTAGTTTGCGTGGAAAAAGCTGCGCAGGGATGTACCTCGGGCTTGACTGTTTACCTGCCTACTTCGTTCTGGGTCAGAGTGGTCAATAAATCTAGAGATGTTTCCTGCGTAGGTTGAATCCAAAGAAAACGTATTGTTCAAGCCGAAGACATAACATCGGTTGCGATGTGCAGCAACATCTCTGCGTGCGGAGAAAATTTTGGATTAGAACCATTGCGATAAATGGGACTTACGCTCGGCTCTCGACTGTGGGCTCGTAAATTAACTCCCCGATGTATTCTATCAATAGACAGCAAAATTTATACGGCTGCGTGGTACTGGGAATAGCGTACCTGCTATCAAGTCACCTGCTTTTGCCGCTTCGGCCAAGAAGGTTCCTAGTCCCCAACTACTCTTCTTGACCTCTAATTCCTGCTGTACGTGAGCATGACCTACATTGACTTATCAAGGGATCACGAACTTTGCGAGTTCCGCGTTGAATTTGAGAATTGCGACACGGCGTGTCATCGGCTAAAATCCCAAGAATAACATGGCGTCGAAACCAAAATGCGTAAGCTTACCTCTGGAAAACGAACAAACGCATCAGTATAAAGTATTGACTGTGCGTCTAATGACACTCACATGCATCTGCAGTTCGTGCACAGTTCTGGATCACATTCCCGGAATGCTTCAACACAAGGACACCGCTCTGTCACACAGCTCCCCCTTGACCTAGCTGAGCAACGACAACCTTGCCATCGGCGATTGCCTATACAATGTAGGTTCGTGCTGAAGGCAGTGAAGACAATGGCTTACATTCTGGAGAGCAACGGCAGTTGCGTTGACAATGTGACTGGTTTTTGAAACATGGACATCTGGAAGAACTGCTGCAAGAGCCACTATGGTGGCAAGGGTCGTTGCTAATGCAAGGCTCTAAGTAAGGGGAAAGGTGAATTTGTCAGGACATACGGTGTAAATTGGTTTGAATCGTTGTCTAGAATGAAAGGTAAGATTGGTGAGGACCAACGCAAGATCAGTATGTACCATTAAATCTGAGTGTACGCCGTTGGCTTTTGATGTCCGTGGGTTGAGCTTCACCCGAACTACACGAGTATAATAACTTCCTGTAGTAAAACACCTAATTTCACTTCAACTTATGTGCAGTCCTCATAGGAATAAAATCACCTCATAACAAGGCTTAAGACATAACTCTGCAAGATCACAGGGAGTCGCGTTAGGTGATATTTCAGAGATGACTTTGAATATGTCAAGGTCGGCTTCATCCCAAGAAGGACTAGCCTAGCTCGATACAGACATGGTATAAGTACCCTGAAGGTAACCAGACAGTAGACGAACCTCTTCTATCTTGTTGATAAAACATCGATTTCGACAAGGGCTCGTTACCTCGCCGAAAACGTGAGACAGCGGAGGCTGCGACTTCAGAGGCATTGGGTTAGGTTCGACTGTGCATAACCTGCGATGGGTGAAATGCGTGCATGTACTGGTAAGTAATGCTGCACACCGTGAACACTGCAGAGTGGCTCTGCACAGCTTAGATTCGGACAGAAGAGAGAATTCAATGTTTTAAGGCGAATGCGGAAGTCGGATCCTTCTGGCCGTGGCAAGGTATAAGACATTGGGATCGTATTTCCGGCCCAATGCAAGCGGTCGCTTTACATGCATTAAGCACGAAGTCGAGAAGGGGTCCGATTTACTCACCGCCTTCGAATCGTAGAAAGTACACCAGGTACACCCGGTTGTGAACGTAATTTGAGCGGCAAGACATTGCAATCTTCAATTTCATCACAAGTAAGAGCATATTGAGTTTGCAGTCTGTATACCGCCTCGAGCACGATTACTTCCACTACACAGCTGTTATATGTTATCGTGTCGGACGATCATGGGACGCGTATGATGCTCACAGTCAGGGTCAAAGGGATCCTTCCACGAGAATGACTCATAGTGATGTGTGTGGCTAGTTTGATCGAATGTGTGATCATCTGCATATGGGACGAAATCCATGTTGTCGCTATCGTCACCCTTGAATACATTGCGATGTAATGGAGCGCACGATTCGTATGACGGATGGGGTTCCACGGACGAAGATAGGTGAATAACCTCTAATTTCAGTGCTGAAATTTCGATAACCGCACCATCGAGTGAATACACTTCCTGAGAGACCAGTGGCGATGGGGAGTTAGCCTCTGGTACAACAGGTCGGGCGTCAGGCGATGAATTGGAAATAGCTGCCATGGAGGCCAAGCCTGGCGAGCGAAAATCGGGGTGCAAACACGACTGCCAAGTGGATGAAGCAGCAAACGAGGTAAGGGCTTGGTGACAGTGGGCGACATTCCACCTCGTGAATTCTGTCTGAACTTGTGAGAGAACGCTTCGAACAAGCTGGGATGTGGACATTTCTTGTTCGGACAACGTTTGCAAGACATCGTTCTGCTCGTCTGCATCAGAGTCAGTGAGTTGAACCTCCATCGCATAAGCTGAAAGACCAGACGGCCCATCTGCCAGTGCAATACCGAGTAGGTCACGTGCGACACCGCCACAGTATACTTCACAAAGCCCAATCATCCTCACTTCACTCCTCACTATATACCATGGCTTCGTCTGGTACGTTCAGCTCGCTAAGATTCAGGATTCCAGGTACTCAGAATTCCGTGTTTCAGCTATCGGAAAGCTTTCGCGCGAGGAATTTCGTCGCCAGAAAGACCTCGATGCCGCTCGTAAGGCTGGTACCGCACCTGCCGCACTCGACGAGGAAGGAAGGCCCATCAACCCACACATTCCTCGTACGTCCTCTATCCTTGTCTCATGTCTTACTCGTCGTACTCAGACTACCACACTTTATTCCAGAATATATCTCTCAAGCACCATGGTATCTCGACACCGGTGCTCCGTCACTAAGCCATCAGCGTCGGCCTACGGATGATCGCACCTCCGACAAACTCGACAACTGGTATGACCGTAGCGCACGCGCTGGTCCTGCAGCAAAAAAGTACCGCAAAGGTGCATGCGAGAATTGCGGGGCCATGACACACAAGAAGCAGGACTGTCTGGAGCGTCCTCGGAAAAAGGGCGCCAAGTTCACCAACAAAGATATTCAAGCGGATGAAATCATACAAGAAGTCGCGGCTGGTTTTGACGCGAAGCGGGATCGGTGGAATGGGTATGATCCCTCTGAGCATAAAAGGGTTTACGAAGAGTACGAGGCTATTGAGGCTGCTCGAAAGAAGCTGCGTGAAGAGGAGATTGATAATCAGACCACAACTGATTTGGCTGCTGTTCGGAAGGTGGCCAAAGCTGGAAAGGAGAAGAAGGCCGCAGACCCCGACTTTGGTTCTAGTGACGAGGAGGATGCAGACGATGACAAATACGCAGATGCAGCCGATGCAGTTGGTCAGAAACTCGATACGAAGACCCGCATCACCGTTCGAAATCTGCGTATACGAGAAGACACTGCCAAATACCTCGTCAACTTGGATCCTGAGAGCGCTTACTACGATCCCAAAACCCGTTCTATGCGCGATGCTCCAATAAAGAACGTTGCTCCAGAAGATGTATGTCATTTTCTCCTCTCTTCACTGTAGCTTACGACTCGTCGAATCTAGGCCAAATTTGCTGGAGAGAACTTCTTCCGGTACAGTGGCGAAGCACCGGAAGTTCAGAGACTCCAACTTTTTGCGTGGCAAGCTGCGCAACGTGGTAATGATGTTCACCTGAACGCAGGTCCGACTCAAGGCCAATTCCTGCATGAAGAATACAAAGACAAGAAGGAGAAGTTCAAGGAGGTGACCAAAGAATCCATCCTTGCAAAGTACGGAGGAGAACAGTACCTCGAGAATGCCCCCAAGGAAATCATGGATGGTCAAACAGAAAATTATGTCGAGTACTCTCGAGCAGGTCAGATCATTAAAGGCAAGGAGCGCGCAAAGGCACGGTCAAAATATCCCGAAGATGGTGAGTGATATTGATATTGTCTCAACTGAAGAACTTGATACCGACCTCGCTCCTAGTTTACATCAACAATCATACTTCGGTGTGGGGCTCGTGGTACGACGCTTCGAGTGGCATTTGGGGTTATGCGTGTTGCCACTCGAGCATACACATATCCTACTGCGCTGGCCAGGCCGGCAAAGAAGCTTCTTATGCATCAACAGCCCATGCCCTTCTTGCCCCATCTTCAAATTCGACGTCCGATCCCTCAGCACAGGAAGCAGCTGCGGAGCCGAGAGGGCGTATAGACCAGAACTACTCGAAAAAGCGTATAGGAGAAGGCGATGTCTCCCTCGACAAAGACCGTTTAGCTGAAGCTCTGAGTGAAGAGAAGAAGCGGAAAGCGTGGGGAGGCGACGATGAAGACCGATTCAGCAAGAAAAAGAAAGGACTGGAAATTAGCAGGCACGACGTCACGGAAGAAGAACTTGGTAAGTCCCCTTCGTGTGTTTACCCGACCCCACTCCAACCATCATGTGTCTTATGCAGAGGCCTACCGGATGAATCGTCGAAACGTGGAAGATCCAATGGCCAACTATGTGGACACAGAGGATCCATATTGACCCTTGGTTTATTTTTCATTGTACATTATATAGTGTACCGTCCGTTATCAGCCGTTATCGACGCCCGCTACCGACTGCCGTCACACCGACTATTATTATTTGGTGCCCCTGTTGTGTTCCCACTGTATCCGAAATAGGCGAACATTGAAACACATTGGCACAATGGATGTTGGTTTTCTAAACCTTGGTCCATGTTTTCTACGTCGGCTGCCCTGCTATTCGGGCTGGGCACCCGCATCGCCCTCAACAAGTTCTTTAGCAATGCCTCAGACGACCCCAACACGCCCGACGCCATTGGGGACATCATCCTCCTCGGCGTCGTCCAAGGTGTCG